>ML292562.1:8320-27980 GCA_005239495.1 Nicotiana undulata | reverse complement strand
TGTGCAAGAGGAAAGCATGTGAGATCTTCCTTTAAACCAAAGAAGGAGGTCAGCACATCCAGAGCTCTTGAGCTCCTACACATGGACTTGTGTGGACCAATGAGAATTGCGAGCGGAGATGGAAAGAAATACATCTTTGTGATTGTGGATAACTATTCCAGATTCACTTGGACATTGTTTTTTCGATCAAAAGACGAGACATTTGAAGTATTTGTTTCCTTTGTTAAAAGAATTCAAGTGAAAATGAACAAGAAGGTAGCTTGCATCAGATCTGATCATGGAACGGAGTTTGACAATGCAAGGTTTGATGAGTTTTGTGGTGAGAATGGAATTACACACAATTTCTCAGCTCCAAGGACTCCTCAGCAAAATGGTGTGGTAGAACGAAAAAATAGGACCTTGGAGGACATGGCACGAACAATGCTCATAGACAGTGGGATTGCAAAGAATTTCTGGGCTGAGGCAATCAACACAGCATGCTACTTGGTGAACAGGTGCATGATCAGGTCCTTCCTGAACAAAACCCCTTATGAACTGCTCAATGAAAAAAAGCCCAAGGTAACTCACCTAAGGGCCTTCGGCTGCAAATGCTATGTGTTGAACAATGGGAAGGACCAGCTGGGAAAATTTGATGCCAAGAGTGATGAAGGAATTTTTCTGGGCTATTCCTCTCAAAGCAAAGCATACAAAGTGTTCAATAAAAGAACTCAGTGTGTGGAAGAGAGCGTTCATGTACTCTTCAATGAAGCTCCATTCTCAACCAAGGACAACAATGGTGATGATCAAGACTATGAACCACTTTTGGTTCCAGGTGAAATCTCTGACGTATCAAATGGAAAGGCTGACATGCTGAGTCCAACCAAGGAGACATTGGAAGATAACTCAACACTGCCTCCAGGACCTCAGGAGGAACCTGGTTCTCCTATTTCTCCTACAGAAGCTGAGGAGAGAGTTGAAGATGCTGTGGAAAGCACTCCTCAGGCTGCAGAACAGGAATCACAAGGAAGCCTAACCAACATGCCAAGCACCTCTACCAATCAGATTCAGGTTCCGAATTGGAAACATAAAAGCTCTCATCCTCTTGATAATATAATCACCCCTCTTGATTTCGGCGTTCAAACCATATCAAAAACCAAAAATTCCTTAGCTTTCTCAACTTTTCTGTCCAAAATTGAACCCAAAAATATTAAGGAAGCTCTAAAGGATGCTGACTGGATTGTGGCTATGCAAGAGGAGCTCCATCAGTTTGAGAGAAATCAGTTTTGGCACTTGGTACCTCGATCCTCAGGTAGAACCATCATAGGAACCAGGTGGGTGTTCAGAAATAAACTGGATGAGCATGGGAAGACTACTAGAAACAAGGCAAGGCTGGTGGTTCAAGGGTACAATCAAGAAGAAGGGATTGATTATGATGAAACATTTGCTCCAGTTGCTCGTATGGAAGCCATTCGAATTCTTATTGCCTTTGCATCCCACATGGAATTTACTTTGTTTCAAATGGATGTGAAGAGTGCATTCTTAAATGGCTATCTTAAGGAAGAAGTGTATGTCAAGCAACCCCCTGGGTTTGAAAGCCATGATCATCCAGAACATGTGTTCAAGCTAGACAAAGCCCTGTATGGATTAAAGCAAGCCCCTAGAGCGTGGTATGAGAGGTTATCAAAGTTTCTACTTGACAATGGTTTTACCAGGGGAAGATAGACAACACCCTGTTTTTGAAGAAACGAGGAAGAAACCTTCTTATTGTCCAGGTCTATGTAGATGACATCATTTTGGGGCTACAGCAGATTCCCTGTGTAAAGAGTTTGCAAATCTTATGGGAAGTGTGTTCGAAATGAGTATGATGAGAGACCTGAACTTCTTCCTGGGTCTTCAAGTCAAATAGTCCATCAAGGGTACATGCATCAGTCAACAGAAATACATCAAGGAATTACTCAAAAGGTTTGATATGGAGTATTCTAAGGTGATTGACACACCCATTGCAGCGGCGACCAAACTAGACATGGATGATGCTGGCACCCTTGTAAATCAAACCATGTATAGAGGCATCATTGGATCACTTCTCTATCTTACAACAAGCAGACCAGACATAGTCTTCAGTGTAGGACTGTGTGCACGATTTCAATCAAATCCCAAGGAGTCGCATCTGAAAGCAGCTAAGAGGATCATGCGTTACCTTAAAGGCACACAAGACCTGGTCTTTTACTATCCCACAGGTGACAATTTTAATCTTGTTGGTTATGCTGACGCTGATTATGCAGGTTATCTTGTAGATAGGAAAAGCACTTCAGGGATGGCTCATTTTCTTGGATCCTGCCTAATCTCATGGGGCACAAGAAAGCAAAACTCAGTAGCACTGTCCACAACTGAAGCAGAATATGTTGCTTCTGCCTCCTGATGTGCTCAGCTGCTGTGGGTCAAACAACAATTGGAGGATTTTGGAGTGTACATTGACAGCATTCCACTATTATGTGACAACACAAATGCACTCAACATGGCAAAAAACCCTGTGCAACACAAGAGAACTAAGCACATTGATGTGAGACATCACTTCCTCAGAGACAATGTTGAAAATGGGTACATACGCATGCAATTCTGTTGTACTGAAGATCAAATGGCAGATATCTTCACCAAAGCCCTTGGAAGAGAACACTTTGAGAAGAACAGACTTGCACTAGGATTGTTGAGATCTAATTAGGAACCTAGTTCTCTTATGGATATACTGCTATACTTAGGGTAAGGTGCTAAGGTGTTTTCCTGGCAAAGTCTAACTCACCTAAATACCGTTGCAGGTAGACACGCATGGTGATTACAGAACTCAGTGAAGCAGCATTGTAGACCACACAAAGACTGAAGGATCTCTTTCAAAATTAAAACAAGTAAGGGACCCGGTTCCCTTCCATCAGGTCAGTAAATATATGTGCTCTTTCCCTCTCTATCAAAAAGTAACTGCATTTATTACTGCTGGAATACTCCTTCTCTCTCTTCACCTTTTTAGAGACACATCAATCACATCCGTCCCTCCACTCTTCAACTTCTCTACACGTTTTCCATTTCTCAAAACCATCACTTGGACCTGTTTCCTTCTCTTTTCCTTCCCACCTTCTTCTATAAACCTCTTCTTCTTCATCACATCACACACAACTTTACCAATTCTACCAATCTCCTTCTCTTCTTCTCTCACTCCTGTCCAAACTGTGCAAATGTCCTCCCAAGACAACATCCCTCCCCCCACCATTACTGCTGACCTCAACTTTACCCCCGTTGAGGATCAGGGCCTCTCACCCTCGAAGGAGACAATCCCTGTCTCTGAGTCATCCTCTGCTCCTACTGCCCAACCTTCGTCCATGGAGCCCTCTGCTCATGCAACTTCTCTTTCCGCGTCTCCCCCGTCTCCACAGTCACCAAAAACCCTAACCTCTAACAAACCCCTTTCACCACCATCCTCTTCTTTACCACCATCTGGGACTCTAGCATCAGAAACTTCTCCTATCTTTGACGAATCTGAGGATGATCCGAATCAGTACATCAACTCTGCATTTCTAAACACACAACCTTCCCTGGAGTCACCGGAAAAGGAGGCCGTTGAAAACATCATGGCCTTTTCTTCTGAACAAACCTCTGAAAGTGCCTTCTCTCCTCCTAAGCCTCAGGGACCATCACCCTCCATTCTAGAGGATGAAGGAACTATGGTTCTCTTCGAATCTCCTCGTCTTGAGACATCTCCTTCAAAATCTGGCAAGGAACCTGGTTCTCCATCCTCTCCCTCTCCTTCTGCAAAAATCTTCTACACTCCCCCTCTTGAATCTATTCCTCCCCCACAAGATGATGACGAGGATGACATGGTTCTTAGTGCCCGACTTAAACTTCGTTGTGGAATACCTGCTTCAACACCATCAGTGAAGCGACCCTCCACTAGACTACAGAAGAAGGAGGCAGTGGCTAGAGCTCTTGAAAAGAGCAAGAAGGCTAACAAGTTCAAACGGAGGCGTCTGGTGAAGGGTGGGTGCATTGTTGTGGACAAGAATATTCCTGTTGTGGAGGTTGACGAGGATACTAATGAGGAACCCAGTTCTCTTGTGGGTCGAACTACTGTTGTGTCTAAGAAGAGTGTGAGGCCATCAATCGTCAAAATTGTAAAAGAGGTCAAGAAGAAAGGTGTTCCAGCGGTCAGTAAACAAACTCCTGTATCTACCAAGTCCAAGGGTAAATCAGTGAAAGTGTTGGGTAAACGGAAGCATGAAAAGGACCAAATACCTGCAGAGGAACCTGGTTCTGCTGAAGTCACCACAAGGAAGGAGAGTATACAACTACCAGTTGTGTTGTTCGGGCGTACCATTGATCCTGAGATACTTGATATGCCAGGCATGAGCCAACTCATGGCTATGCTTGAGTTCCAGAAGTGGGATCATCTCTTGAATGTAAGTGGAGCAAAAGTTTATGAGGATGCTGTGAGAGAGTTCTATGATTCGTTTTTCCTGCCTGTCGATGGTCATGCTTGCGTGTTAGTAGGATGTGTGGACATCGTGTTTGATGATGTCCGTTTGGGAGACATTTTGGGAATTCCATCAGAGGGTCTGTCCTCAGTTGATCCGACCAAGGATGCCTGCAGCAATACCTTCCGCAAAGTCATTGTCAAATCTGGGTCTGTCCAGCATGGGGACCGGGTCCATAAGAAGGCTATGCTGCCTGTTTATCAACTCCTCTTTGAGTTGGTAAACAAAGTTCTTCTCCCCAGGGCTGAAAGACGCTCAGTGGCATCTAGGGCTGATCTTATTCTGATGGAAGCACTTGACAATTTTACTCCTGTGAACTTGCCCGCTCTCATGATAAGTCATATGCACAAGGTGGTTTCCCTCACGGATGGTAATCACGGTCTTCCCTACGGGTTCCTACTTACCAGGGTCTTTAATCACTTCAAGGTTCCTCTCACCAACCCTTGCGTTGGGACTCGTAAGAAGAGCTTCACCAAGACCACTCTTGAGGAGTGCGAATGTATTGAGAAGGCTGGGGGCAGCAACTCCACTATTTCCCAAATGATCAATGCCCTAAATGCTGCCCAAGACACCATCAAGAGGCTCAAGGGGAAAATTGCCATCATGGAAGCATCAGGGCAGTCTGATAAAGGACCCGGTTCTACTAGTGCATCTGATACAGAGGTGGTCCGACTGACCAAAGAAAATGTTGAGCTAAAGCAGCAAGTTGATGATCTTAAAGAGAAGCTTTTTCAGGAACAGTCCTCCGCCAATGCCCGCATGGACTTGGTTCTTCGCACTCTCGTTGCTTCCACCCTTAAGCCTTCTTCCTCTAGTGCTCCTTAGGATTCCTGTCCTTCCTGTTCTCCTTTTATGTTATGGCTGGTAGTTTTGAATGTTGTTTTTTTGTTTGCTGGTTTAGGTTGGATATCATATGTTTGCTCCTGCTTTGGAAAATCCAAATGAAGTCTAGCTTTCAAGCTACAACTTCAGCAATGTTTCTTCACCTTTTTTTTGTAATTAATGAAATCAGTCTTTGTTTGTTCTACTTGATGCATGTGTGAATTTTGTTCTGTCTTCTACCATGTTGTGTGCACACAAGGGGCATGAGTTAACTTTCGTGGACTTCCTTCATCTCTATTACTCTGCATATGTTCTTTTTATGATGCCAAAAGAGGGAAGCATATTAATAGGGGGAACTTGCTAGGAATCTAACCCGTTCATCGTTTAAAGGGGAAGCATATTGGTAGGGGGAACATGCTAGGAACCTGGTCACCCATTGTTTGCACTATCACATTCACCTATCAATGATAAAAGTTTGCCATCATCAAAAAGAGGGAAATTGATGAGTTGTATTCTGTTTTGATGATTCAACAAACTTTTATGTCAAGAATCAGGTCGAGGACCTAATGCACATACAGCATTACAAGTCATCTATGTCTTCAGGAATTCCGGATCATTCTCACTGAATGAGGACGGATCAGATGAGGGACCGGATCCCTCATCGGACTCACAGATTCAAGAACAAGTCAACTTGACAGCTGTAGAAAACTGTGACAGAAAAGTGACTGGCTGTCACTGCTCACGCTACAGTGTAGCAGCAGTGCAGGAGTCACTTCCTTGTGGTTGAGCCTTATATCCTTAAGACATTGGGAATCCTTCTTGTGACATGGAATGCAAGATAATATCTTGAAGCAAGAACAACAACTTATTCACTTGAGCTTTTACAAAAAGAATATTCAAGCATTAAGTGCTCTCAAGCATTAAAGACTTAAGAGCTTCAAGAGCAAGAAGACAACTCCACTAGAGGCTACAAAACGTACTCATCAAGTATTGGTAATGTCCTTAGTTGAGTTGTAATCTTGTATTTTGTTTGTCATTGTATCCTACTAGCTTTTGTAGAAGCAACTAGTTAGGAATCCTTTTAACTCTTTACTTTCTCAATCTCTGTGTGGCTAAAGCTAGTCATGTGTCAAAGTCTTTGTAACTAGATAGTTTCAAAGTGGCTTGTAATAAGTATTACAAGTTAGCGTGTAGAAGTCTTTGTAAGGTTGCCTTTCAAAGTGGATTGTAATAGTCTAGATTACAAGTTAGTGAAGTTGAAATCCTACAAGTGTAGGTCGTGGTTTTTGTCCCCTTGAGTGGGATTTTTCCACGTAAAAATCCTTTGTCTCCTTGCGCAGTTTTAGCTTATAACTCTGTGGAAACTAGTAGAGGACCTAGTACCTCTACTGTTTGGTGGACCCCTAAAACTATCACAATCAATTTTCGTAGTACCACGTGAAATTTTGGTATTGTTATGTCTTTATTGATAGAACATAGGTTGAGAATTGGTCTAGTGTTAATTTATGTTCTGCATTTAGCTATAATCGCAAGTACAATTGAGGCCAGACAGATAATAGTGATGTATTTTTTTTTTATTATCTTCATTTGACCCTCCAAAAGTGGTATAATATAGGGGAAGCGCAGAGCCCGCTAATTAGAGCTGTATTTACTCCTAACCACTGTTTAAAATGTATTTATTCTTTACTCAGTGCTTTAATAAATTTTACCCACCCGAACGAAAATATTCATATGCTAGATATGGTGTTCTTAACTTCATGAGTGGCGTGTAAATATTAAGGACAAAGTGTCCTGAATTAGCACCTTTTGTTTTAAACTTTAGAACATCATGTCCTTAACTTCAATGTGCAGTGTAAATGTTAAGGACATGATGTCCTTAACTTCATGAGTGTTGTGTAAATATTAAGGACATGGTGTTCTTAACTTCATCAGTGCAGTGTAAATATTAAGGATAAAGTGTCCTGTATTTGCACCTTCTGTTGTTAAACTTTAGGACATCTTGTCCTTAACTTCATTTGGAGAGTGTAAATGTTAAGGACATAGTGTCCTTAAGTTCATGAGTGTTTTGTAAATATTAAGGACATGGTGTCCCTAACTTCATCCTTAACTTAATGAGTGTTGTGTAAATATTAAGGATAAAGTGTCATGTATTTGCACCTTCTATTGTTAAACTTTAGGACATCATGTCCTTAACTTCATGAGTGATGTGTAAAAATTAAGGACAAAGTCATTAATATTTACACAACACTCGTGAAAAAAGAGTAAAACTGCCTTTTCGTATTAGTTTTAATAGAGTCGTGACTATTTTTGCCTAGCATTAAAAATACTGGATAAAAACTAAATTTCACGTTAAAAAGTGGATACCCATGCCATTTATACTATATATAAAGGCATAGGTTAGAGAAGGCATATGACAAGGTCCCTATGGACGTCCTTTGGAAGTGTCTGGAGGTGAAAGGTGTGTCGGTGGCTTACATTAGGGCGATAAAGAATATGTATGCTGGAGCTTTGAATCGGGTTAGGATTGTGGGAGGTGACTCAGAGACTTTTCCGGTGGTTATGGGATTATACCAAGGATCTGCGCTCAGCCCGTTCTTATTTTCTCTCGCGATTGACGCACTGACACACCATATCCAAGGAGAGGTGTCATGGTGTATGTTGTTTGCTGATGTTATAGTTCTGATTGATTATACGCGAGGCGGCGTTAATGGGAGACTAGAGGTATGGAGGAAGGCTCTACAGTCTAAAGGTTTCAAGTTGAGTAGGACTAAGACGGTATATGTGGAATGTAAGTTCAACGACGTGACGAGGGAAGCAGATGTAGAAGTCAGGCTAGACTCACAGGTCATCCGCAAGAGAGAAAATTTTAAGTACTTAGGGTCAATTATCTAGGGAGATGGAGAGATCGACGGGGATGTTACGCACCGTATTGGAGTGGGTGGATGAAATGGAGGTTAGCGTCTAGAGTCCTATGTGACAAGAATGTGCCACCGAAACTCAAAGGTAAGTTATATAAAGTGGTGGTTAGATAGGCCATGTTGTATGAAGCTGAGTGTCGTCCAGTCAAGAATTCACATATCCAGAAGATGAAAGTAGAATAAATAAGGATGTTGAGATGGATGAGTGAGCACAGTAGGCTGGATGAGATTCGGAATGAAGATATTCGGGAGAAGGTGGGCGTGGCTCCCGTGGACGACAAGATGCGGGAAGCGCGACTTAGATGGTTTGGACGCGTGCGGAGGAGAAGCCTAGATACACCGGTTAGGAGATGTGAGCGGTTAACTTTGGCAGGTACGAGAAGAGGCAAAGGGCGGCCTAAGAAGTATTGGGGCGAGGTGATCAGGCAAGACATGACGTGGCTTTAGATTTCCGAGGACATGGATCTTGATAGGAACATATGGAGGTCGAGAATTAGGGTGGTAGGCTAGGGGGTAGTCGAGAGTTCTTCCCTCTTTGTACCGGGTAGTCTGATAGAGTTTCGTTTAAGTTTGTTAGCGGTCTTTGTTGTATTCACATTGTTGTTTTGCATAGTTTTGTGTTATTGTCCTTTCACTTATTTGTTGTTGTTATTTTCTTTATGGTATCTTTTGTTGTTACATGCCTTTTCTTCTGTTTCTTTTTTGATATTATTGTCTCTCCTGTTGAGCCGAGAGTCTCCTGGAAACAGCATCTCTGCCATTTTCGGGGTAAGGGTAAGGTCTGCGTACACTCTACCCTCCCCAGGCCCCACTAGTAGAATTTACTGGGTATGTTGTTGTTGTTGTTGGGATTTCATATTCAAGGATCGACAATTTGTCAAGAGTTTCGAAGTTATAACTTTTAAATTGTGTTGTACTCTATCGAATTACCAAAGAATTAAAATCCAATAGGTTTAAAAGCTAACCGAAACATTGATAAATAGCATAGCCACTGGGAAATTAAAAAATGAAAGAGAATAATAACTATTTTGGTTGAATAAGATAAGTTGGCTCATTGAGATTAAGCACAGTTTCATATCACCTTGTTTACCTTTAAAGTAGATAACAATTGAATTTATACGCGGTTTTAAGGATATCTTGATTAATCTGATACAAGTGATCAATAATATTAGATAAGCAAATGAAAGATAGAATAAATAGCCAAACCAGCAGTAGTATTAAATCCAGGCTAGGTTGTGGGCTTAACAATTTATCTTCCTTCGATTCGTAGCCAATATATATGAAATGTTATGAACAAGAATAGCTTAGAAACGGAGAAAACAAGTTTATATTGCCTTGATATGCGTGTTACAGTGTGTTTATTGAATAATAACTTCCCCTTTATATTGTAGGGGAGTTTTACCTAAATACAAGTCTAAGAAAAGTAAAAATCTTCCTTTTCGCTAATCACTTATCTGCTGCCGGTATGGGCCGAGATTCACGCTGTGATATCGGTTGGTCGGTTGGGCACAGATATCACGGCCCTTTGTTAATCGTGCGCGAACGTTTATTAATGTTTTCTGAGGTCTTGGAACTCGAACCGAATCCGGGGGACGTGGTCTTGTAACGACCCGACTGGTGGTTTTGATCAACTGTGTCCGGCTCGGCAGTTTGAGGTAATGAGTAGCTTCACACAATGTATTATGACTTTCATGTGTCGTCGGTTCGGGGTTTTGAGAGGTTCGGAAAGGATTTTCAGGGGTGACTCTCATTTGAGAAGCTCGAAGTTGAAGGAATTGACCAATATTTGACTTTTGAGTATTTAACCTCGGTTCAGAGTTTTGATGGTTCCGGTAGGTCCGCACGATTATTTTGAACTTGGGTGTATGCCCGAAATTTCATTTGGATGTTTTTAAAAGGTTTCAGCATCATTTGGCGGAAGTTGACAATTTAAAGGTTTAGAATTTTCCTAAGTTTGACCATGGTTTGCCTTTATGGTTATCCGTTCCAGATTGTGGTTTTGGAACTTGGAATAGGTCTGTTTCGTCATTTGGAACTTGCCTGCAAAGTTTGGTATCATTTGGAATTGATTTGATATGGTTCGGACGCTCGGTAGCGATTCTATAAGTTCTTGAAATTCATTATGATTTTCATGTGTTTTGGCGTTCGATTCGTGATTCTAGAGGTTATTTTAGTGTTCTGATCGCGCGAGCGAGTTCGTGTTGTGTCTTGTTGGTATGTTCGGACGAGGTCTAGAGTGGCTTGGGTGAGTTTCGAATAGGTTTAGGTTATGTTGCGCTTATTTTTATGCTTCGTCGTCATTTCTTCAAGCATATGGTACCATATTGAGAAAATGATCTCCAAATTCCATTTTATGAACCATTAGAACCTTATCGTAATTACGGAGCCATAGAAAAAAGAATCGTCAAATTTGGACATCGTCTGAGGAAGTTATGCTCATTTCCTTGTCGGGAAAATTGATGGTTTATGGTGTGGTCGCAATTGCGAACGTTTCCATCGCAATTGCGATGCCCAGGTTGCAATTGCAAACTTTTTGTCGCAAATCCGACCTTTTCCAGCCCTTCCTTCTTCGCAATTGCGAAGGCTTTCTTCGCTTTTGCGATGGTTCGCAATGGCGAACCTGGATCGCAAATGCGACATCTGCAACTTGTTTTCAGCTGTGCCATTCGGGTTTTTGCTTCATTTTATCATATTTTGAACCCTAGGTCAGAGAATGGGCGATTTTGAGAGAGGATTTTCGTATAAAATCATTTGGTAAGTTCCTCTAACCAATTTTCAATTATATTTTGTAATTATACCTTAGATTTAACATCAAAATTCATTAGAAACTAAAGGAAATTTTGGGGGAAATTGTAAAAAAATTCAAAATGTAAAATGATGATTTGAAGGACGAATTGGTATCGGAATTTGATAATTTTGGTATGGTTGAACTCGTATAGGAATGAGAGTTCGAGTTTTATAAATTTTATCCAATTCCGAGGTGTGGGCCCGAGGGGTTGACTTTTTGCAAATTGTATAAAGATCATAACTTTGTTAATTGAAGTTGTTCTCTCTTGCATTGTTTGATGTATTTAAGTCGTCTTTGGCTAGATTGAGCCGAGCAGTGGTGAATTTTTAAAGGAAAAGATAATTTGAGTATTGACTTGGCCGAATTGAGGTAAGTATCTTGTCTAACTTTGTGGGGGGGGGGGGGGGGGGACCATCCCTTAGGAATTGAGTCAATTGTGCTATCTTGATATGTGAAAGTCGTGTACGCAAGGTGACGTACACAGTTTATATGTGGTATTGTCTGGCTAGATTTCCTAGTCTCTTTCCATGCTTTTGAGTAAATTTTCATAAAATGTGGTATCTCTTTGTTAGACTACTCTCACATGCTCTATATGATGTTTTTAGTCCTTATTTGCCTCTTATTTGTTATTTGGTCTCTATATTCCTTGGTTGTTGTCATTGCCTTCATTATTATCTTGTTACCTCCTAGCTGTTGAGTTATTCTATGATTACGTGCTTATCTGTTACGAGTCCAAGTTGTTGTGAATACATGTGTAGTTATCACGTGCCTTACATGTCTTGTTTCCTTGTAAAGGTTGGTGTATTCCTTTGATTGTTACGTGGTTCCCTTGTTGTCGTGTACTCATACTTTTCTTTGTATAATTCCTTGTAATCGAGTTGTTGAATTGTGGTTGATTGATTTATATTATTATATGGTGGGGATCGGGTTGCACGCCGCAACAGGAGGAATACGAGAGGATCGATGAGCAGGAATAAGGGTGGATATGATTATTCGGTGGGATCGGGTTGCACACTGCAACTGGAGGAATAATGGTGGATTAATACGGAGTAATACGGGTGAATTATTATGTTGATAATGATATATGGTGGGATAAGGTTGCACGCCGCAACATATATTTATTATTTACTTTTATTGTAATTGTTACGGAGGAATAAGGGAGGATTGGTGGGATCGGGTTACACGGTGCAATATATATTATTTACTTTTATTGTAATTGTTACGGAGGAATAAGGGAGGATTGATGGGATCGGTGTGCGCGCCGCATCAATATATGTGCTTATGTATTCCTCTCTGACTGTGTAAGTTATTTTGTGCTTTTACATTTCACTTAAGGAAGGGTTATAGTTGGATACTAATAAGACCCTCGAGTTATGTATTAATTTCTGCAAATTTCTGATTTTCAAAGTGAATTTATTATGCTGAGTCATTACCTCCTGCCCTACTGAGTCGTTAGTAAGATAGTATTTTAAAATTGAAATAACCAACATCATGTTACCTAGTGTGACTTTAAGTTAGAACCCGCCGATTATTTCTATATTTACCATTTTTACTAGTTGTCATATTTTACTTCAACTGTTTTCTCAACTTAATCTTCTCAACATGTCTGAGGTTTTATTTTACTTACAAAGGAATTGTTATTATGTTTTAAACTAATAAACTATATATTAAATGCAATAGTTATTCGATGTTGAATTTTATTTAGAAAAATCTTATTTTCCTCGCTCAATTGATTTATAAAACCAAACCTTATCTNTGTGTGACTTTAAGTTAGTGCCCGCCGATTATTTCTATACTTACCATTTCTACTAGTTGTCATATTTTACTTCAACTATTTCCTAAACTTAACCTTCTCAACCTGTAGGTTTTGTCTTACTTACAAAGGAATTGTTATTATATTTTAAACTAATAAACTCTATATTAAATGCGATAGTTATTCAATGTTGAATTTTATTTAGAAAATGTTATTTTCCTCACTCAATTGATTTCTACAACAAAACTTCATCTTTCTCACTGATTTCCTATTTGGTCTAAAATCTATATATTTACTTCATGATATATATATATATATATATATATATATATATATATATAGAGAGAGAGAGAGAGAGAGAGAGAGAGAGAGATAAAATCTCTTGAACATCCTAAGTAGTAATTGGCAGGGATATTATGTACTAAATGTCACGTGGATGTCGATGTGCGAAGTTGGATGGAAATATGTGGGCACAAGGTGCCGTATGTGTTGAAGAGTTGTTGGAATTATTGGAATCGTATTCTAGAAACACTTGTTCGGCTGATTCGATATTGTTTTCCCTATTTGAGCACGCTTACATTTAGTTGTATCCCAAACATGTTGTCGTTTGATTTACTTGGTGGATTCTCGTTTCCATTCGTGTTTCTTTTCCTTATATCGTTACTACTGTTTGCAACTTGATATCCTTTTGTTATGGGTATTACTTTGATAGTCCTTTCTTGTTAGATTTGAGTCATATCCGACATGTTATATATATTTTCGATAGTGTCTCGATCTGGCCTCGTCACTACTCTACCGAGATTAGGCTTGATACTTACTGAGTACCACCCTGGTGTACTCATACTACACGTATGCACATCTTTTTGCGCAGAACCAGGTACTTCGAACCGGGCCGGTTTTGATATTTACGCTCGGTGTGGCTGGAGACTTCAAGGTGTACCTGCTGGACGTTTGTAGGCTCTGAAGTCACTTTCTGTTATATTTAATTCCATTGTTTCATTCATTTCCGGAACAATGATGTATTTATTATGTATAATTACTCCTAAAAAGGCTTATGACTTGTACTACCGGTTTTGGGAATTGTAAGTTTATAGAGAATACAATTTCTAGGTTGTTAGACGCTATTTATTTATTGTTGTTCAGTATATGTTAGGCTTACCTAGTCCCTAAGACTAGGTGCCATCACGATACCCAAACGAAGGGATATTTGGGTCGTGACAGGTCTCGATGGCTCCGAGGACATGTGTTTTATTCGGACCTTGATACGAGAGGCTCCTAGCTTCAATTCTGGTTTTTTGTAGTTACGTCCTTGCTTCGTTTGCCCCACCGGAAAATCAGGGGTGCTCATTAGCCTCGGATCTACTCGTATACAGATAGTCCTCTTGTTTCTCAGAGAGTAGGTTTGCCGAAACTATGAGAAACGATAGATGTTCTCTGGTTCCTTCCTCCGTATGCTACAACCAAAACAACGAAGAAGTGAAACGTCCCATCAGTCCTGTCACTCTGACTTCGGACACATGTCAACCATCGGCTGGTTGCTTCCGAATGCAAAGTGTCACGTACTTCCCCTATAAAAGCTTTTATCCCCTGTTCATTTTCTACTTTCTAATCTATCTTTTACCTTCGAATTCTCTAGTTATCACCTTCAAACCTTCATATCTTCACCCTTGATCTTCAAATTCTCATAGTTGTTCTTAGGTTATTACCTAGATTTTCTTTGAATCTGCATACTCTGTTCTTCATCCTTCAAACTTTCTCCTTCATACTTCTATATGTTTTCTTTAATTCTTCAAACTTCCTCAGATAGTAATGGCCAAGACTTCCAAGTCAGTCCCTCAGCAGGCTGCCTCATTATCTTCCCAAATGTCCGCTAGTATTGAGGAAGTCGCTCACAAAATAGTTGTTCTCGAGACGGCTGCTCCCGAAGTGGATGCCACCGAGTCGACTGCCATGGAACCGACTCCCCGGCCCCTCTTGAAAATGTTTGTTCCCAGGGTGAAGGAGCATCAAGGTATATATGCTCTGTTACCAAAGGCATCCTTCCCGCGGTCTGAGAGTACTTTAAAGAGGAAGGCAAAGCCATAGTAGTCCACGGGACTGAGGATGCTATTACTACCCACGTGGAGGGGTATTTAAGTATTTACACTTATCCCTTCACACTGGGCCCGGTAGACCCAGTTGTTTTTTATTTTCGCAAGAGATATGAGGTGTGCCTTGGGCAGATCCACCCGTCTAAATGGAAGATCGTGATCCTCCTCCCTTACTTTGTGAATAACACCGAGTCTCATCGATTCACCATCGACCACCCGCTTCGTCTATACAATCCCCGAATTTTTCAAGCGGGACTAATCAAGCTTAATCCCTGAGCTAGCAAGGCCCTCCTTTTCGAGTATTGATGAAGACCGAGACAGAGGCCGGCAGCGGCGCTTCGTTAGGGTGAAGACCAAAGATCTGATCTCTCCCAAGTTTATGCCATTCCATGAGAAGTGGAATACATCTCGTAAATTCACCCTTTTATTAAGTGTCAATTTTTCTTTTCTTTTTTCTTTCTCATCATTCGTATTTGTGGTTGTGCAGTTGTTGCCCGATTCCAAATGCGGTCCCCCGACTTAAGAAGTAGATCGAAGGCATCTGCAAACAAATGTCATACTTCGAGCGCTCATTGAGCAAGATTTCGAAGGGTCGATGGCAGGCCCGTTCTCATGGTAAGGTTCTCCATAGAAGTGCTACCTTCTTAACTCGCATCACACTGACCTTTCTTCTTTTTTTTATAGGTTTGCCTGAGACCACCGAGCTTAGGCATTTGGAAGGGGACGAGGGCGTATCCTTGTTCGTTGATACCTCCGTTACCAGACATCCTAGGTCTACCGGGGACAAGAATAATAGGAAAATAAAACCTTCAAACTCCCTGGGTCCCGAGGTGCCAAAGAAGAGGGTGTCTCACAAGCCCATGAATAGTACCAGCTCCCGGGTGCCAAATTTCGACTCGCTTCTCCGGCTCAAGGATGAGTCGGAAGAAGACAATATTTTTATTTCCCATGGATCGATCCCTCCAAGGGAGCAGGCGATAGCTGAGGGGGAGATTCGTGAGTCCGACCTCCCTCAGACTCATGAAGCTGATATGGAGACGCGGGTGGGACCCCCCGGACGCCGGCTCCGCTCCGAATGAAGAGTCCGGTGTAATAGAAATTATGGGGATGCGCTCCAACACCGAGTCCATGCTTGAGGAGGCCCAAGAAGGAAAAGAGAAGTCCAATGACGGCGTTCATGGCGTGGACGATCTCCTTCATTCTTTCTTTGGTGGTGTGAACTTGTCCACTTTGGAAGATTTTTTCAGGTTGCACGACCTGGAAGTACATCTTTGGAAGCTGGCGGGCTGAGTTCGAGTCCAAATTGATTAATCAGTTTCCCGCTCCGAGTATGGACCCCATTCGCAAGAGATTAGTTATTCTTACTGCCCCGGAGAATGGCCGGGTTCTATTTGCTCCCTTGGGAGTAGTCATCTACCTCTGATGCTTGGTGACCGAGGAGGAAGGGGAAAAAATGAATGAAGTGGATGTGTCGTATCTTTTCAATGAGGCGCATCAGGCAGTGAACTAGGTAATACATCACTATATCTTTTTGAATTTTACTTAGGTTTCGATATCTCTCACGACTTTCATTGTTTGCAGTCCTCGGTACTTCATCGTGAAAGTTTCCTCCGGTATCGTGTCGAGGTCAATCAACTCGAGCTTGATATCAATGAGCAGACTCAAAAAGGGATACGTACAAACTCCCTAGCGAGCAACAAGACGGGTCCATCAAGAACCTTCAGGCCGAGCTGGATAGCCCTCAGAAGGAAACTTCGGCCCTGAGGCAAGAACATGACTACGTGCTCGAAAAGGTAAAGGTATTTGAAGTTAGAAAAGAGGAACTATTCATGGAGACTAACGACAAAACCTTGCAGGTCCAGAAGAAGATCGACCTGATGGACATTCCATCTGTTCCATTTGAAACCCTGATACGAACTCTCTTAGCATCTCGATGTCTCTTTGTTTTACCTTGAAAAGATCAAATTTTCTAGTCTCGACCTTGATGGCCGCGGCGTGCGCTTTCACAAAGGCATTTGCAAGCATAGAAAACGAATCAATAGAATTTGCGGGTAAGTTGTGATACCATATCATTGCTCCTATTGACTGGGTTTCTCCGAACTTATTTGCAAAACTGATTCGATTTCGTCATCTTCTAAGTCATTTCCCTTGAAAGCACATGTGTAGGAGGTCACGTGCTTATTTAGATTTGTGGTTCCATTGTACTTCAGAATATCGGACATATAGAACTTCTTTAGGATTGGATTCGGTGTCGCAGTTGAAGGGAAATGTTTTTTGACAAATTTCTTGGACTTCAGGCCTTTCAATATCGGGGGATCTCTTGGGACTTGATCGACTCTAGAGTTATAGGTCTCCACTTTTTTGTCGTTGACCTCAATTTTCTTCTCCCCTGATTCCACCCACTTTGTCAGTTCCTCAAGTATTTTTATTATTGCGGGGTTGGTCCCGGGGTCATCTTCACCTGGCCTTTGTGTGGCTTGCTCATTTCTTCGGGTGCTTTCTCGAGATGGTTCTGTCTCAACTCTGCTGGGGACGCGGCTTTGATTCTATAGTTGTGCTGTCGCTGCATGTTGGGCATGTAACATTTCAAAGATTACCCACATATAGATCTCGTCGCCTTCACCTTCGAGCATACCCCGAGTCGTTGGACGAGCTCCTCCATGAACGTTGTTCTCAGGGTCGGTCGGCAGGTTGGCGTCAATAGCCATATGTGAGTTGGAGTTGATTGGGTCTGCAACTGGGACTCCGTTGGGATCAGCAGGGGCAAAATGTTTATCCTTATAATGAATAACAATTGAATTTATACGCGGTTTTAAGGATACATGGATTGATCAGATACAAGTGATTAATAATGTTAGATAAGCAAAGGAAAGATAGAATAAATAGCCAAACTAGTAGTAGTATTGAATCCGGGCTCAGTTGTGGGCTTAACAATTTATCTTCCTTCGATTCGTAGCCAATATATATGAAACGTTATGAACAAGAATAAGAACATTTGTATAGCTTAGCAATAGAAACAATTTTATATTGCCTTGATATACGTGTTACAGTGTATTTATTGAATAATAAACTTTCCCTTTATATAGTAGGTGAGTTTTACCCTAAGTACAATTCTAAGAAAGGTAAATATCTTCCTTTTCGCAAATCACTTATCTGTTGTCGAGCGGAGATTCACACCGTAATATCCGGTTGGGCACGGATATCACGACCCTTTGTTAATCGTGTGCAGACATTTGGTAATGCTTTCTGAGGTCTTGGAACTGGAACTGGATCGGGGGCGTGGTTTCGATGGCTCCGAGGGCAGGTTATTTGTTCGTGCCTTGATACGAAAGACTCTTAGCTTCGATTATGATTTCTTGTAGTTACATCCTTGCTTCGTTTGTCCCACCATGAAATCGGGGTGCTCATTTGCCTCGATTTTACCCGTATACACACCTAAAGTTAACTTATGGAATTACAACGATGCATATTGCGGAAGAGAGGACATAGATAGGACCACCACTACTCTTTGTGATATGCTGTTAGAAAAGATAGGTAAGTAACAAAGAATTAAAGACTTTGAGGCGTGAAAGATCACTATCTATCTTTCAAGAGTTATTGCTTGTGTATACTTTAGGGATTACAAGCAATTCTCTTTCATGATACAACAGAGCCTGAAACATATTGCTTGTGTATACTTTAGGGATTACAAGCAATTCTCTTTCATGATACAACAGAGCCTGAAACATATGTGCAAATTGAATACGCTACTTCTGATATGTCTTCCATATTTATAGATTAAAAAAATGAGACTTTTCCTGAAGAGTTTCCTCTTTTTACGAATAGCCACAACTTTTCTGTTAATTTAAAATTTAAATTTTAGATTCAAATTTTAAATAACAAAAAGTTGTTCAAAAATAAGATATTTATTTAAAGATCTGACCCGGCCCAAGCCCAAGCCATTTACATATATAATTAAATTAAATATTATTATTATTAATTATTAAATATTAAATATTAAATATATATTAAATATACATATTATTGTAAATATGTCAATTATTAATTTTATTGGACTTAATGGGCTAAGTTTTATAAAGCCAACAACTTGGCTTGTGGCCGTCAATGTGGGACTCCCATATATTACAAACTACTCTAATATATGCATGGAGTATTTCGCTAGGATTATGAATCTGGTTGCTATGCGCGATGGGTTACCCTTCCACACAAAGTGTAGAGAACTCAAATTAAATCATGCGTGCTTTGCCGATGATATTTTAATGTTCTACAAAGGGGAATTACAGGTTGTGCTTCTAATGATGACGGGACTACAAACATTTTCCAATACATCTCGGTTGTCAACTGATGCAACAAAACCAAATATTTTCTAAGAAAATACGAATAGACAATGGGTGTGTTTGCTACAACGGAAAATGTTTTTCAAGAAAATAGTTTTTTGGAAAACAAGTAGTAATTTTATTCATTTTTCGGTGTTTGGTACACAAATTAAAGAAAATATTTTCTTAAGAGTATTCATAAATAATCTTGATACAATAAACATGAAACCATAAACTTTTGAAACAACAACCTTCCGAACCCACAAATTTCATAAACGTCTGAACCGCAAAACTTTCGAAATTGCAAAATTTTGAACCCGTAAACTTTATAATTTCTAAACTCGTAAACTTCGAAACACATAAACCTCTGAACTCATAACTTTGGAACTTGTAAAATTTCGAATATGTAAACCTAAAGATGAAAAAGTAAAACTGAAAATATCTATAAAAAAAACATTTTTCTTTTGGGAGGGGGAG
>MDKH01187526.1:0-36719 GCA_005239495.1 Nicotiana undulata | reverse complement strand
GTCATGCTCTGGTAAGCAAATCCACACATGTATGAGAAAAATAAGACCAAATAGGGTTAGTGAATCGAGACGCAATGCGACGCCACAACACCTCCTATTGAACACATGCAAGACATGATTGAGCTATTTTTGAAAAAATGACCTACGTGGCCAAAGGTGCTATTGGTGCAAACTCAACAAAGGTGACTTATATGACTTCAGACTCCAGCCACTTTGAGAAAATAACCTTATTTTGCAAAAACAATCTATGTGGCCAAATGTGGCTAAGCATGGAAGATTTGGCTAAGACCCAGCGAAGCCAAGAACCTAAGACACACTAAGAAGACCGGACCCTATGTGGGCTGCCTACGTATCCCGTCCCGAAGAATGCGAATCAGGTTTGTGTAGTTCGGGCAGATTGGATACGAGAGAGAATTTAAAAGAGAAAAAAAATAATGATGTGTAAATAAAAAAACACATTTTTGTCTCTTTTTTTCTGAAAAATGATGAAAACATGTAAAATCTTTATGAATTTTCTTTTTCTCTTTTTTATATATTTTGTTTTTAACAAAATGAAGGGAACGTGCAAAATCTTTTTTTTTTCATTTTCATTTTTTTTTGGGTCTTTTTCTTGAAAGAAAATAAATAAATATATAAATTTGTGAAAGAAATATGTAATTAGCCCTACTTGCTTCATTTTCACACTTAACCCTCTTTTCTTTCTTATTTTCCCTCAACCATCATTGGTCCGCCAAATAACGCCTCTTACCCTCGAAGAATACAACATGTAGCACATAAAATGCATCAAAATGGTCTTTTATTTTTGGGTACACATGTCCTAGACGGACCCATCCCCTGTGTTGAGTCCCCTAAGCCAAATGCACATGATGCAAATAATCGTTCCTACTAGGGATCCGGTATGAGGTTATGTCATTCTAAGTTTAAATCCAGGGGTTTTGTTCTAGACACGGCTTACCCGAGCGGACGACTCGAGCTGATGGGGGCAGCGTACCGGTAACCAAAAGATCATCCGGCTTTGCAACTTGTCCGAACCTCATTCGAAATTGGGATATGACACTAACAGAAAGAAGTCACGCCAGCGTGCACTCCTCAGAAGATAGAAGAGAGGGATTTCGTAGCAGTTTATATACAGTTCAGATAATATGAAAGCAGTAAAAGCAACATTTAGCACATTAGGCCCAACCATGTAAATAAAATCAGGTAACAAATAAAGCCAACATATAACAATTATTCTAAGCTCGAATTCTTGAACCCTGAACCAAAGATTATGGGTTCGATCCCCAGCAGAGTCGCCAGAGCTGTCACACCTCTTTTTTACTACCCAGAAGGGTATAAGGGAGTTTTTCCAATTTAAGTGACAATCGAAACGGGATTATTTTATTTAAAATTCAGAGTCGCCACTTGGAATAATTTATGGTGTCCCAAGTCACCGGTTTAAAATCCCGAATCGAGAAAGTTTGACTCTATTTTACAGTCTGCGAAACACAGAAATCCGGGTAAGAAATTCTATTAACTCGGGAGAAGGTGTTAGGCATTCCCGGGTTCCGTGGTTTTAGCACGGTCGCTCACCTATTAATATTGGCCTATTTATCTTATTTTAAAACATTGTTTGAAACCTATTGTGAATTTTTAAGTTCTAGCCGCCTTTAGTTAATTACGAAATATACGTTGCAAACCGCGTCACATGAAATGCACCCGCGATTTACGACATAATTTTTATATTAAACAAATTTGTAACCGGGTCACATGAACTTAGACTTACGGTTTTATACACATTGCGAATCGCGTTACGTGATACGCACCCGTAATTCACAACATGTTAATTTTTATTATTGTTGAAGTTATAATCGGGTCACATGAAATGCACACCCGAATTCGGACCTGCGGATCGTAACCATGCCATGGAAACCGTACCCATGCCCACGACGATTATATTATTAATCGTGCCTTAAGGAACTCGCGCTTAGAAACTTCCTTCTACTTGGAATTATATTTGGAAAAATCAATTAATAAAAGACAAAATTGGCCGATTAGCTTGTTCGTACCAAGTTAAAAAAAACTGATTTCTCTTTTCAAATGTCAAACAAACCCCAAATTCTATTTCATAGCATCCATTCATACTTTATTAAGCAAGGATAACCATAAGAACACAATTAAGATCAAATGAGACAAAGATCAATTAAAGGAACTAGAATGCCATGATGTATATTCCTTTGTGCACGCTAGCAACAAAACATACGGGTAAATAACCAATGAAGAAATAAAAGAACGAACCTTCAATTGCTGAAATTTGGGTGCAGATACAATGAATATAAAATCTCTAAAAACAGCGATCCTCAAACGAGCTACATATTAGAAACCCGGACAGAAATCGGCATCCACGAACGGACTCATCTTTACTGGGTTTGGATGGCGGTTTCAAGCAGATTTTCACACTGGTTTGGGGCGTTTCTGCGATGGTGTAAGGGCTGTTTTGAGGAGGTTTCACGAGCTAGTTTGGGTGATTGTTGCATTTTCGGGCAAACTGTGTGTTTTGCTTTCCTCGATCGAGTGTTCTACTCTATTTTCTCAGCCATTTTCGTGTGTGTGCATGAATTCCTTTTTGGCTCAAGGGAGGTGGTCCAGCGGTGCGAGGGAGGGGAGATGAAGATGACCTGCTGAGGGGTGGGCGTCGCTGCTGGATGGAGGGGAGAAGAAGAAGGTGGTCGTGAGGGGTCTTGAAGGGGATACGATTGATTTTGTGTGTAAGGTCTGTAGGTTGTCCAAGTGAGGTCTTCTTTTTTTTGGGTGTGTTATGGGTGTCTTTTTCTCATGTTGGGGTGTAGTATTTAAGAAGAAGGAATATAGATTTTAGGGTTAGGTTAGTGGGTATTGGGCTAAGGGGAATGGGCTTTTGAAATTGGGCCAAAGACCAGAAAATGGACTTTACAACCCAAAAACTTAATCTTCCTTTTAAAAAGATACAAAATTTATAATTCTAAAATGTTAATTAATACTTAATTAATTAAATATTAAAATAAACTCATTTTTTGTATTTTTTAAATTTTTATACTTAAAATAAAGTAAAAGAGTTTAAACTAGCTAAAATGACGATATTAGGCCTAAACTAAATATTAAACGCTACAATATATAAAATCTCTGGGAGGGTAAAAAATTACACGTCTACAACAATAAAATAACAAGGCCAAGTAGTCATAGAAACAATAATGGACATAACAATTAAGACAAGAACCAATTAAGTTGGGAACGGAAAAAGGGTCATGCTTAACAGGAAAATTGGGCGGTGCATATGTACTCGTCACCTCACCTATACACCACGCCCATGCATTTCACATAGAAAACAAGTGGGGATTCCTATTCCCTCAAGTCAAAGTTAGCACAAACACTTACCTCCATTTCGCAGGCCACTCACTGCTCAATTACAACTTTTCCTTTAGAATCTTTCTCTAACTAATCGAATCTAATCATAAGCTTCAACCAATATCATTTCACAATAAAACCAACCAGAATATATGTAAACACCGTAAAGCTGTCAACCCAGCTTAGTCTTTATTGTGATGACCCAAAAGGTCACCCTAAGTTAATTTAGCAAAATCTGTGTTCTGAGGCCCCGAAAGCCTCCGTTAATCTCACCTCGATATGTGGGCGCATCCCGGGTAGGTAGCCGGGAAGCTTTTATGTGAAATATTGATGAAAAATGAAATTTCTAATAATTAATTGATTAAAGTTGACTTTGGTCAACCTTTTTGCTAAACGGACCCAGACCCGTGATTTGACGGTTTTGGAGGGTCCCTAGGAAAATATGGGACTTGGGCGTATGCTCGGAATCGAATTCCGAGGTCCCAAGCCCGAGAAATGAATTTTTAAAGAAAATTGTTTTCTGAAAAATATAAAGGTTTGTGAAAATGAATATTTATGTGAAAACCGTGTTACCGGGCCCGTATTATTGTTCCAGATCCCGGAACAGGTTTAATATATGTTATATTACTTATCTGTGAAATTTGGTGTAAAACGGACTTGAAATGACACGTTTCGGATCAAAATTGGAATAATTAAGCTTTATGAAAATTTAAGGAATTTCTATGAATTTGGAGTTTAATTCATTGATTTTGATGATATTTTGGTGATTTGAAAGCTTGAATAAGTCCGTAGGATGATTTGGGAGTCTTGTGTGTTCTTAGTTTGGAGCCCCGAGGGCTCGGGTGAGTTTCGGGTAGCTAACGGGGTGTAAATGGGTCAAAAACTGGTGTTTTGTTGACTTTCTGGTGTCTGGTAGCTTAGTCTATACGATCGCATAGGTGGAGCTGCGATCGCATAGAGTTGAGAGTGTGGGAGGGGTCTGATGCCTTACGCGATAGCATTGGTGGGGCCGCGATAGCAGTGTAGGAGATCTTGATGCTCCGCGATCACATTCTTCTCTCCGCGATCGCAGAGAGTGCAGTCCAGCTTCTCCGCAATCGCAATCCTCTCTCCGCGATCGCAGAGAGTGAAACCCAGCTAACTCCGCGATCGCAATCCCTTGTCTGCGATCGCACTGAACATTTTCGCCCAGTTATTTTAAAAGCCCCAAAACAGAATATCATTAAGGGATTTCTTATTTTTGCACTCTTCTCTTATTCTCCAAACCCCATTCACGACCCCCAAGCTATACTACCTCCTTAACCACTTGGGTAAGTGACTTTAACTCCAATTTCTTTCATTTCCCTTCCCTAATCACTAGAATCTAGGCCTAAAATCCTAAAATCAAAGTAGAAATTCGGGGTTTTGGTTAGAGTTAGGTTTTTGGGAATTTTGGGTAATTCTGGATGTAAGCCTTCCACGAACCGCCGCACCCTCTCGGCATCAGTGGGCAATATCATGAGAGCATGGCAGGATAACTCTAAAACCCTTGCCTCATAATCCGTCACAGACATCTGCCCCTGCTCTAATCGCTCAAACTGACCCCGAAGCTCCTTCCTCTCAGACGGCGGAAGGTATCTATCCAGAAATAGCTGCGTAAACTAACTCCACGTGACAGGAGAAGAATTCGCTGGCCTGCTAAGAACATATGACTGCCACCAGCGGCGAGCTTGACCCTCAAGCTGAAATATAGTGAAGTTTACCCCATGCGACTCCAACATCCTCATGTTGTGCAGTCTGTCCCTGCACCTGTCAATGAAATCCTGGGAATCCTCGCCCCGCTCACCCCCGAAGGCTGGAGGGAAAAGCCGGGTCCATCTATCTAGCGTCTTCTGCTGGTTGCCCTCTGCAACTGGCTTGGGATCTTGTTGTGCTACTATAGGCTGAACTCCACCCACGGGTGGTGTACCCGGAGTGTGATGTGTTGTTGCCTGTACAGTGGCCTGAGCGGTAGGGGTCTGAACTCCCCCTCCCGCCTGGGAAGTGGAAGGATATGCTGGAAGTATGCCTGCCTGGGACATGGTGTGCATGAATCTCAACATGCGGCCCATGACCTCCTGGAAGCCTGGCACCGTCATAAAGTCCGCAGGAGCAGGAGCAAGGGAACTTATCCCGCTCCTCGATAATAGGATTCTCAAGTGGTGCAACTGGTACAACTCTGGGACTCCCTCGTCCCATGCCTCGAGCAGGTGCCCTACCCCTGCCCCTACCACGGCCTCGAGTGGCGGGGGTAGCAGCCTCTCCTGGATCAGGAACATGAGAAGCATGCGTCCTCACCATCTGTGAGAGAGTAGAAGATCAAATTTGAGTACCTCATCGGTTGCACGATAGGATATGAACAAAGAGGAGTTTCTTAACACCCTATAGCCTCCTAAAGATAAGTACAGACGTCTCCGTACCGATCCGTAAGACTCTACTAAGTCTGCCCGTGACTCATGAGACTACGTGAACCTAGGGCTCTGATACCACGTTGTCACGACCCAAATCCTAATTTAGGTCGCGATGGCGCCCAACAGGTGGGTTAGGCAAGCCAATATGAATTACACTAGGTGTTACCCTTCCCATTTTATTAAACAAGTCAATATTTACCAGTTTGCGACAATTAAACATGATGATAGCTGGATATGAAAATAAAATCATAACAATACATGGCCAAAATAAAGCATATGTATGAATATACAGCCCAAAACCCAAAATATACACTACGTGTGTGCCAGGAACTAGAGTCACGAGTGTCACGGGCAACTATCTGAGTATACAAGGATAATATATATACAAGTCCACAGTCTAAATGAAAAAGACGGGAAAATGACAAAAGGAAACTTCAGGGTACTGCCAACGACCGCCAGGAAGAGCAGCTCACCGTGAAGTCTAATCAGCGCAAGTCAGTACCTAGCACCGGCCTGATAATCAGGAGTACCGACCTCCGGACCAGTACAATCAAGTACAGAAGAAGAAGATGTGCAACATGAGTACATAAATAAATTTGTACCCAGTGAGTATCCCGTCTAAACTCAAAGGAGTAGTGACGAGAGGTCGACTAGATACTCACTAAGGTCCAGCAATATAATATAAAAAGAGATATGGCTAAAGCAGTAGGCATGTGAAGTGGAAATCAACAAGTACACAAGTAAATAATGTAATCCAAGTAACAACTGAAAATGAACTGCAAGTGCCAAATCCTCCTTTTCCACAATACATGTCAATCCCACTATAAGTGACGCAGACTCAAGTGAAACAATACCAGAACAAGACAACCGGACGGAGTCATAAGGGTGGTCATAAGGACTGAGGTCATAAGCTAACCCACGATCGCGAACCATACCTGCGACTCGCGTGCTGACTCAATAGTAATAAGGTGACCCACGATCGCGCATTCAGTCTGCGACTTGTGTGCTGACTCGATAATGATAAGCTACCCACGATCGCGCATCATGCCTGCGACTCGTGTGCTGACTAGATAATGATAAGCTACCCACGATCGCGCATCATGCCTGCGACTCGTGTGCTGACTAGATAATGATAAGCTACCCACGATCGTGCATCATGCCTACGACTCGTGTGCTGACTCAATAATGATAAGCTACCCACGATCGCGCATCATGCCTGGGACTCGTGTGCTGACTCGATAATGATAAGCTATCCACGATCGTGCATCATGCCTGCGACTCGTGTGCTGACTCGATAATGATAAGCTACCCACGATCATGCATCATGCCTGCGACTCGTGTGCTGATTCGATAAAGATAAGCTACCCAAGATCGCGCATCATGCTTGTGACTCGTGTGCTGACTCGATAATAATAAGCTACCCATGATCGCGCATCATGCCTGCGACTCGTGTGCTGACTCGATAATAATAATAATATATAAGCTGACCCACGATCGCGCCTCCAGTCTGCAACTTGTGTGCTGACTCAATAACAAGTGCATATTCATATATAGATTTATATGTGTACCGACTCAACAGTGAACCCAACAGGACCGTGCCAATACCACTGTAGCCAACTGGGATTGAAATCATAATATTTCACCTTTCCATGTCATCTCAACAACAATCACAACTTACAATACATACAAGGTACACATAAGGCACATAGAGGCATGCTCGTGAGTCCTAAAGCTACCCGACATAGCAATATAGTCACCACGTACGGACTCTCGTCACTTGGTACGTACGCGGCCTCCAAATCATGTATACATAACAAATAAGGAACCTATGGGGACATTTCCCCCTTACGAGATTGGAAATGAGACTCACCTCGTGACGAAATCACCCCTCGGATCAAGGATGCGCCCGAATCTCCGAAGTCTACCCTCGACGGGTCGCAACTAGCCAAATATAGCATAATTGAAATAATTTAAGTTCAAAGAAGAAGAATTAACCAATAAACCCAAAATTAGGCATTCTTGAAGGATTTTGGAATTTCATCCTTGGGCCCACGCGCTCGGATTCCGAAAATTCTCGAAGAGATCACTCACCCGTAGCCTAAGGATCGTAATTATGCAACTTTTACTTGAATTCACAACAAAAATCTGGATAATTCACGAAATTCTCAAAAATCCCATTTACTACTCAAAACCTAGATTTTTCTAAGATTTAGTAATTAATTCCCTTGACAATTAATGAATTAAACTAGTAAAATAGAGTGAAATTACTTACCTGTACTGGAAGTGGGTCGAGGAATGGTTTTCTCAAGCTCTTAGAACCCTTCAATGGAGGTTGGAATGAGTGTAAATGAAGAAAACCCGAGTTTTAACATTTGAAAACAGGCTGCCTACAGGGATTTCTGCACCTGCGACCCTGGGACCGCACCTGCGGAAAATGGCCGGGGGAGCTGGGTTCGCACCTGCGGAGTTGGGGGCCGCACCTGCGGCTCCGCTCCTGCGGAAAAGGAACCGCTCTTGCGGCAAAGGAAATGCAGCAAATAATCAACGAAACATCATAATAATACACATAAGAATGGATGGGAACACAAGCCAAAAACCGAAAACCACAATACAGTAAGAACAAATAGTAACTCAGTACTGCAATAATTTCCACCTCAAACCTTAGTCAACAACTCCAACAATTTAGTCAATTCTTTGAAGGTAACCTTTCACCCACAAATTTACATTAAAAACTTTAAAGTAAAATCATTTTAAAGAGCAAACTTCCTTTGGAAGGTACTTCCTCTGATTATATATATATATATATATATATATATATATATATATATATATATATATATATATATATATATATATATATATATATATATATATATATACTGTACAGAAGAAAAATCTTTAAATGTAATCCCTTCAAAAAAAAAGCTTTTAAAAATATACTTTTCCAATATATGTCTTTCGAACATAGTTTCCAATAAAAACGAGTGCACGACATCACCCTTCGTGCTTTTACTCTCGTCCTCCCCATAGAAATCGACAGAAACGACATGTAAATTAAGCAAATTAAGCAAGTAAAAGACATGGAAAATGCAACAACAATTTAGATAAAGGTCAAGTACAGGACAATAACAATAAGTCACACAAAATATGTAAGTACAACAATAACAACTCAAAGTAAGGGCACAACGTTTACACGGTGAAACAAATATCACATCATAATGCATGTCCCTCGTCCTCACCTGCACGGAAACACCCTTCGTGACATGAACTCACAATAATATGGCACGACATCACCCTTCGTGCATTAGCACTCACTCACAGTATCACGCACGACATCACCCTTCGTGCTTTTACTCTCAATAATATGGCACGGCATTACCTTTAGTGCATTAACGCTCACAATATTGGCACGACATCACCCTTCGTGCTTTAACACTCAATCACAATATCACGCACGACATCACCCTTCGTGCTTTTACACTCTTTCTCACCCAAGCAAATGAAATGACAACATCTCGAAAAGGAAATCAACAGCATAAACAATAATAGAAACCATAGTGTCCCGGCAAGGGAGTCAACAATGAAAATGATATCATCCCGGCAAGGGAAACAACTATAACCAATCTTTCTTAATTCATTAGCTTCATGAAATGAACCTCAACTTGAACAAATATTCAGCAGTAGGCAATACCAAGGAAATACTATCAACATAGATAATTATCAAGTTAAGCCTAAGTAGTGCTCAATGAAAGGTCATGTAAATCACAATATACGACTCACGGGCATGCTTGACACCGACGTATAGATACTTGTGCACAAGGAATAATCACTGAAGAGAAATACATAGCGTAAAGAAAACAGCTTAACCGGAGAGAAACAAAACGTAACAACGAATCTAATATAGTCAAGTCAATAATAAAAATCCAACACAAGTCAATTATTTCAAAGTAAAGGCAAGTCGACCAAGATATAGATTATCCAAATTTCCTTTTAAGGTTGAGCAATTACGAGAGGTCTTTCAACAATTCAAGGAAAGGGTAAGCCGCAAAAGATGATAATAATTCCAATTACTGCTAACCAATTATAGGGCGAGATAAGGCAAATTTTAGCTAAATAGGGAGTTTATGAAGAATATATAGCATGATGATAGAAGAGGTAATGTCTTCAGTTAAGTCAATTAAGATCAAATACACAACTAAGGAAATCTAAAAGGAAGTGATTCTAATTCAAGCAAGAAAGGATGGAATTAGAAATCAGGAACGAAGTCATAATAATTAAAACTTCATACACCGGAAGTATAAGGACGTAAGATCCCTAAAAGGCCAACCTTCTACAAATAAGTCCGTTTACCCACTCATCACCTCGCGTACAAGGGCTACAATCAACATAGAAGACTCAAATCCTAAGGGGTAATTCCCTAACACAAGGTTATGCAAGATACTTACCTCAAAGACAACAATCTGGTACAATAAAATGGACTTCTCGGGAAAAAGACTTCCGGAAGGCTCACAATCAACTTGAACAACTTCAAAACACACATAGAACTTGTAAGGAACAATTCAGGGTAATAAAGTTTCAATCTTTACAAGAATCTAAAAATTGACCCAAAAGTCGACCCCCGGGCCCGCACCTCAGAACCTGTTAAATTTTACAAAATCCGAATACCCATTAGATTATGAGTTCAACCATAGAAAATTTACTAAATTCCGATGCCATTTCGTCCCTCAATTAATGAAACTTCGTTTTGAAAAATTTCTTGAAAAACCAACATTTTCCCTAACTAAAAAAACAATTTAAATGATAAAAACAAGAACTAATTTATGGAATATATTTAATTCTAGTTGAAGAACACTTACCATTGACTCGTGTAAAAAACCCTAAACAATTGCCAAGAACCGAGCTCTAGAAGTCAAAACGTGATAAAAATGGCCTAACCCTCGATTTTGAAGATTTATATTCTACCCAGGCATTTAATGAATCGCGAACACGGAGGAAGGACCGCGTTCACGAAGAATGAAATTGAAGCTTCCCAAATTGCTCAACGCGAATGCGACAATAAGCTCGCGAACGCGGAGAAGGAGAAGCAGGAAGCTACGCGAACGCGTAGAAGGAATTAACCAACAGTCCCAACTCTAATTTCAACTACCCGAACGCGGGGGAGGGATGCGAACACGTTTAAGGAAAAGATTGGCTTCCGCGATCGTGTCCTTAGGAAGCGAACGTGAAGAAGAAAAATTGGGCGGGTCGATAGAACACTATGTGATCGCTACTATGCATATGCGATTGCATAGAAAAAAAACGAGAAAATAGAATCACGAGTGCAAAATAAAAGGAAATTGACCTTAAGCCCATCCGAAACACACCCGAGGCCCCCGGGACCCCGTATTAACACACAAACAAGTCATATAACCTAACACTAACTCGCTCGAGGTCTCACATCACATAAAAAAACGCCGAAACGATTAATTAAACCATAAATCAAACTTATGAACCTTCAAATATTCAAACTTGTAAACTCGTGCCGAAGCCTATCAATTCAACTCGGAATGACGCAAAACTTTGCAGACAAGTCCCAAATGACATCCCGAAGCTATTCCAAATCTCGGAATCGAATTCCGACCCGATATCCTAAAAAGTAAATTGTGGTCAAACTTCAAATTTTCTAACTTCCGCCGAAGTACCTCAAATCACTGTACGAACTTCCAAAATTAAATCCGGACGCGCACCTATGTCTAAAATCACCATACGAACTGTAGGCATTACCCAAAACTCATTCCGAGGCGGTTTACACAAAAGTCAAACCTCCTATCAAATCTCACTGCTTAAGCTTCCAAAATTAAAATCCCTCTTCCAATTCGACTCCAAATCATCTGGTAATTGAATCCAACCATGCACGCATGTCGATATACACAATGTGAAGCTTTTCAAGACCTTACGCCACCGAACGAAGCTTAAATTCTCAAAACGACGGTTGGGTTGTTACATTCTACCTCTATTAAAATAAACGTTCGTCCTCGAATGTGCCAAGATTCACCTCGAACTCATCTAATCACTGAATGTACTCTTCCAACACACACCCACGGGTGATCCCACGTCACCCCAACCTAAATAAGCCTCATGACACAATCATAACTACAATATAACCTTCCTATCACCGCCGATAAGCCTCATACCTCAACTTCTCACCTTCTACTCATTCCAAAATACTCGATTCTAAATCCGTATCTGGAATTAGCCTCAACCAGCTGCATCAACTTATGACTAAACCCACAAGGTACAACCACACAAATATGACATATTACACATAGGCCCACAATAACACTTTTGATGACAATAGCTGCCAGAAATCAACTCACCATTGGCAATCAGTCTCACATCTGAAAGAACTCTATTTCCAAGCCCCATAATACTGAAAATGATGCAACAAACACGAAGGGATCATTATTAGACACCCGAATCACCAAGCCCCAACTAACACCACCGGGCACACATCCCGCAAGCTGAAACTCAGGAAGCACATAATGAAAATGATTGAGTATGAAAGGAGAAACACACAAGGGAACTATGAAACAAGCCCGACATGCAAAACCCTCTATCAATACTAACCTACATAACAATATAACAAGGAAAGAATTAAAGCAAATGAACAAATCACAAGGATCCCATCCTGATATAACTTTCACCGGTGAACTCAGCCTGGTCTAAACATATCGAATCACAAAAGATCATGAGGGTCTCTCCCTCAACTCTATATCACATATAGAATACATATCATACCAATAAGAATATCCCACTAACTCAGCTCTGCCAATAACATCATGACGCTCACTTAATTCACATCTCGATAGAGTATCAAACCACAGTTCGTAGCCAAGAATACACTCAGGAAACATCACATCAAGCTTACCATGATGAACAACAAGGACTCACTCCTAGTCTCAGAACTCTCAATGTTGAATTAAATAATGATAGAGATGGGTTACCGCTCATAGAATCTCCCAACAGGAGCAAACATGAAAATAGAGTGCAAAGCATGAAACTCACTAATAAATGAAGCGGCAAATAAGGGATTCGTCCCGACTAGAAGAACTATAATGAAATAAAATTGGTGCCCCTCTGTAACAGATCAAAACATACATGTGTGATAATATCTAGCACAACGGCCTCTAGCCTACTATACGAAACACATGAACGAGCATGCCCCCTCTATTGGGCGCCCTCTACTCACCTGAATACCCTGTTGTGACACATCTGTCTGAATCATAGGACAATATCTCACCCCGTGACTGGTATCTCCACACTTAAAATAACCTCTGTACTGACATGGCTGTGGAAACTGCATAATACGAGTACTGTGAGACCCATGAGTACCTAAAACCCCATGCGAAGCTGGTAATGCAAACTGAACTAGCTAACCCACAAAACCTCTACTGTGTCGTACCCTTCCTCCATAAAATGGACCAGTAGATCTCCCCGGTCTATGAGGCCTCCTCGCCTCCCTACACTCTCTCTCCTGATCTCGTCTGTCCTCTCGCTCCCGGTCCCACATGCCCTCTTACCGGCGAGCGATCCCTACTACCTGCTGAAACGAGACATCTGACTCCAGCTCTCGAGTCATGCTAAATCGAATATCATTCCTGAGCCTCTTAATGAATCTACGGACTAGCCTATTAACTGAAGCAACCAAGGTATGTGCATATCTAGCTAGCTCACTGAATTTGACGGCATACTATAATACTGACATAGCGCCCTAACGCAACTACTCAAACTCTGCGCATCATGCATCTCGGAAGGACTGAGGTATAAACTCCCTCAAGATCATGTCCTAAAACTGGCCCCATGAGAGTGAAGCTGACTCGGCCGGGTTACCCAACTTTTATGCCCTCCACCCCTGATAAGCCGCTCCTCTGAGCTGAGACGTGACAAAAGAAACTCCGCTTGACTCCACGATGCCTATTGTACGAAGAATGTGGTGACACTCCTCCAGGAAACCTTGGGCATCATCTGTCGCCAATCCACTGAAGATAGATGGGTGATACTTCTTGTACCCCTCAAGCCTAAGCTATTTTTCCTTCGATGTTGCTGCCCTAACCACGGGCTTAACTAGGCTCCGTGGCTGTGCTGCTATGACAACTGGAACCTGACCAACATGACCTCTCTGCTCTGGGGTGTAGGCGGCGGAAGTCTGAACTCCTTTCCCGGTCTGTGAAGTAGCTGGTGCACCAGGGATCAATCCCCCCTAAGTGAATGTACCAATCATACTCAGGAACTGTGCCAAGGTCTCCTAAAGACCGGGTGTAACAACAGGCGCCTCCGGTACCTGTCCCCCAACTGGAACTACTGGCGACTCCTCAACGGCTACTCCAGAAGGTGCCCTAACTGCGGCACGTGCTCCTCGTCGGCTTCTACCTCTGACCCTTGCGACATTTGTTCCGGGGGATAACATCGTCAGGGACCGCAACTCGTGTCCTCACCATCCATGAGAGAATGGAACGTTAATTTCAAACTTCAAGATCAATGAACTCGCACGATAGTAATGAAGGAAGTAAAATTGTCCTAATAGTTCCGTAGCCTCTCGAAGATAAGTACAGACGTCTACGTACCGATCTGCAGGACTCTACTAAACTCGCTTATGACTTGTAGAACTTATGAACCAAGAGACCTAATATCAACTTGTCACGACGCAATTTTCCCTTCGCTGGGAATCGTGACCGCACCTAGTCTTAAGGACTAGGTAAGCCTATTATTAACAAACATCAATAATAATATACGAATAATTTAAGTGCTTTTTGAAATAAATCTCAACACTTTACACTTCTTCCCAAAACCCGATAAGTACAAGTCATAAGCTTTAAAGAAATTACACTAAAAATCCTAAAAGTATCACTGTTCAGAAATAAGTACAACAATGCAACAGAAAAATAAGATGGTGACTCCGAAATCGCGAAAGCTGAAGCGGTTTTACCTTGAGTCTCCACAACAGCAACCACGCTGCTAATAATCAATCGGCCGGCTATGCGAAAACCTGAAATCTACACAAAAATGTGCAGAAGAGTAGTATGAGCACACCACATCGGTGCCTAGTTAGTATCAAGACTAACCTCGGTGAAGTAGTGATGAGGACTGGTCAAGACACCCACTGGTCTAACAAATTAAACAGACATTAAAATATAGGAATGACAGAACATGACATATATCTAAAGACTACACGATATAATTAACAACATAACAATACATTGCGGGAGGAAATGCAACAAATAATCAACGGAACATCATAATAATACATAGAAGAAAGGACGAGAACACAAGCCAAAGACCGAAAACCACAATACAGTAAGAACAAATAGTAACACAACACTGCAATAATTTCAACCTCAAACCTTAGTCAACAACTCCGACAATTTAGTCAATTCTTCGAAGGTAACCTTTCACCCACAAATTTATATTGAAAACTTTAAAGTAATATCATTTTAAATAGAAAAATTCCTTTGTAAGGTACTTCCTCCGATTATATATATATATATATATATATATATATATATATATATATATATATATATATGTATATATATATATATATATATATATATATATATATGTATATATATATATATATACTGTGCATGAGAAAAATATTTAATCGTAATCCCTTCAAAACAAAAGCTTTTAAAAATATACTTTTCCAATAGATGTCGTGCGAACTTAGTTTCCAATAGAAACAAGTGCACGGCATCACCCTTCGTTCTTTTACTCTTGTCCTCCCCATAGAAATCTACAGAAACGACACGTAAATTAAGCAAGTAAAAGACATGGACAGTGCAACAACAATTGAGATAAAGGTCAAGCATAGGACAACAACAATAAGTCACACAAAATATGTAAGTACAACAATAACATCTCAAAGATATCACATCATAATGCATGTCCTCGTCCTCACCTGCACGGAAACACCCTTCGTGCTATGAACTCACAATAATATGGCACGACATCACCCTTCGTACATTAGAAATCTCTCACAATATCACGCACGGTATCACCCTTCGTGGTTTTACTCTAAATAATATGGCACGGCATCACACTTCGTGCTTTTACTGTCTCATAATCATGGCACGACATTACCATTCGTGCTTTTAATTTCAATAATATGCACGACATTACCTTTCGTGCATTAACACTCACAATATCGGCACGACATCGCCCTTCGTGCTTTAATACTCACTTACAATATCATGCACGACATAACCCTTCGTGCTTTTACACTCTTTCTCACCCAAACAAATGAAATGACAGCATCCCGACAAGGAAATCAACAGCATAAAAAAGAATAGAAACCATATTGTCCCGGCAAGGGAGTCAACAATGAAAACAATATCATCCCGGCAAGGGAAACAACTATAACCAATCTTGCTTAATTAATTAGCTTCACAAAATAGACCTCAACTTTAACAAATACTCAGCACGAGGCAACACAAAGGAAATACTATCAGCATAGATAATTATCAAGTTAAGCCAAAGTAGTGCTCAATCAAAGGTCATGTCAATCACAATATACGACTCAAGGGCATGCTTGACACCGACGTATAGATACTCGTACACAAGGAATAACCACTGAAGAGAAATACCAAGCATAAAGAAAACAGCTTAACCGGAGAGAAACAAGACGTAACAACGAATCTAATATATTCAAGTCAACAATAAAAAGCCAACACAAGTCAATTAATTCCAAGTAAAGGCAAGTCGGCCAAGATATAGATTATTCAATTTTCTTTTTAAGATTGAGCACTTACAAGAGTTTTTTCAACAATTCAAGGAAAGGGTAAGCCGCGAAAGATGATAATAATTCCAATTACTGCTAACAAATTGTAGGGTGAGATAAGACTAAGTTTAGCAAAATAGGTAGTTTATGAAGAAAATATAGCATGATATAGGAAGAGGTAAAGTCATCAGTTAAGTCAATTAAGATCAAATACACAACAAAGGAAATCTAAAAGCAAGTAATTCTAATTCAAACAAGAAAGGATGGAATTAGAAATCAGGAACACAGTCATAATAATTACAACTTCATACACCGGAAGTATAAGGACCTAAGAACCCTAAAAGGCCAACCTTCTACAAATAAGTCTGTGTACGCACTCGTCACCTCGCCTACATGGGCTACAATCAACATAGAAGACTCAAATGCTAAGGGGTAATTCCCCCACACAAGGTTAGGCAAGATACTTACCTCAAAGACGACAACCTGGTACTCTATAATGGACTTCTCGGGCGAAAAGACTGTCGGACGACTCAAAGTCAACTTGAACAACGTCGAAACACACATAAAACTTGTAAGGAACTATTCAGGATAATAAAGTTTCAATCTTTACAATAATCTAAAAATTCACCCACAAGTCGACCTCCAGGATCGCACCTCGGAACCCATCAAATTTTAAAAAATCCGAATACCCATTCGATTATGAGTTCAACCATATAAAAATTACCAAATTTTGATACCATTTCGTCCCTCAATTCATGAAATTTTGTTTTGAAAATTTTCTTCAAAAATCAACATTTCCCTAGCTAAAAACACAATTTAAATGATAAAAACAAGAACTAATTCATGGAATATATTGAATTCTAGTTGAAGAACACTTACCCAATCGATTCGTGTGAGAAACCCTCAAAGAACCACCAATAACCGAGCTCTAGAAGTCATAATGTGATTAAAATTGCCTAACCCTCGATTTTGAAGATTTATATTCTACCCAGGCATTTAATGAATCGCGAACGCGGGGGAAGGACTGCGTTCGCGAAGAAGGAAAATTAAGCTGCCAAAATTTCTCATCGCGAACGCGAAAATAAGCTCGCGAATGCGGAGAAGGAGAAGTAAGAAGCTACGTGAACGCGTAGGGGAGAAGGCGAACGCGAAGAAGGAATATACCAACAGTCCCAGCTCTAATTCTTTCTACGCGAACGCGGGTTAGGGATGCGAACGCGTTTAAGGAAAAGGCTGGCTTCCGCGATCGCGTACTGAAGAATGCGAACGCGGAGAAGAAAATTTGGGTGGGTCGATAGAACACTATGCGATCGCGGCTATACCCATGCGATCGCATAGAAGGAAAAACAAGAAGACAGAATCAGCAATGCAAAATAAAAGAAAATTGACCCGAATCCCATCCGAAACACAACCGAGGCTCCTGGGATCCAGTGTAAACACACAAATAAGTCATATAACCTAACACGGACTCGCTCGAGGTCTCACATCACATAAAACAATGCCAAAACGATGAATCAAACCATAAATCAAACTTATGAACCTTTAAACCTTCAAACTTCTAAACTCGTGCCGAAGCCTATCAATTCAACCCGGAATGGCACCAAATTTTGTAGACAAGTCCCAATTGACATCCTAGAGCTACTCCAACTCTCAGAATCGCATTCCGACCCCGATATCCCAAAAAGTCAATTGTGGTCAAACTTCTCCATTTGCCAAACTTCAAATTTTCTAACTTCTGTCGAAGCACCTCAAATCACTCTACGGGCTTCCAAAACCAATTACGGACGCGCGCCAAGGTCTTAAATCAACATACGAAGCTGTTGCCATTACCCAAAACTCATTTGGATGCCGTTTAAACAAAAGTCAAACCTGCGGTCAAATCTCATCGCTTAAGCTTTAAAAAATTAAAATCCCTCTTCCAATTGAACTCCAGATCATCCGGTAATGAATCCAACCATGCACGCATATCGATATACACAATGTAAAGATATTCAAGACCTTACGCCACAAAACAAACTTAAATTCTCAAAACGACCGGTCGCGTCGTTACAACACTATTCAGATTATGGAAATCATGTCCATAAGGTCTAAACCGGTTTAGATTATAGAAGTCATGCCTATAATACCTAATACGGGATCAGGTTATAAAATTCACGCCTGAATCTGTTTTACTGTTATTTATGCATGTTTACTATGTTGTTAACCTCATTAGAAAACATGCTTATAGGATTAAAATAAATAATTCTAGGTCTGTTTCTCTGACTTGTCACTATTTACTATCGCACAAAACACCTAGATACCATGCTGGTAAGCTTAATCGTAGTATGCTAAAATCACTAGGAAAACCTTGTAGGTCCTAATAATTGCATTAAGAAACTGGGGTTTAATCACATAGATATCTTGCCTTTAGGATTATGCAGTTATTAAAGCATGTAATCGCTAATCAGTTTGCGTGCATTTGCTGCCCATACTTGTTTCTATTTGACACTCCTAATTGGAGTGCATGTCGCCTTGTTTTCTCCCTTTGAACAACCTAAGTTCATGTCTAGAACCACCCTGAAATAGAGGTCCAAATGCCTCTTGGACCATAGGCATGGGACATGTAGTGCACACATAAGGTACGACTAAGAATTGATTAGAGCGCTTTAGGCAAATAACTTAAAGATAGTAATCGGGTAGCAGGAGATGATAGTCTGTGCTCACTGAATAATATGAGTAACACCCCTTCTTGAGCGAGTTACGAAGTATTATTTATGTTACATGGGGTGATCCCTTAGGCTAAAAAACCTAGGATCCCCCCCCCCCCATTTATGTTTTAAAATAAATCGTTTATTTCATTTGTCCATTGTTTCTTTTCTCTTAGACTAAGTCGCATGATTTGAGTTCGGTTGCGACCCACCCTTGTGGACCTCGAGGAGTGCCTAACACCTTCTCCTCGAGGTAATTTGAGCCCTTACCCGATCTTTGGTTGCGCAAACTAGTAAACTCAAGTCATTTGCAACTAGGTGCCCTAACGCACCTTAATCAGTTCGGTGGAGACTCTCTCTTTTAACGACCCTTCCTCTTAAAAGAGTTGTCAATGTCAAAACCCGATTTCGCGAGAAAAAGGGGCGCGACAACCATCAAATATGGATAGATGAAGAGGATACCGAAAATACAGCCTTCATCATGCCATGGGGAATATATTGTTACAAAATGATGTTGTTTGGTCTGATGAACGCTGGAGCCACCTACATGAAAGCCATGACAACCATTTTCCACGGCATGATACACCACGAGATAGAGGCGTACGTGGATGACGTTATAGTCAAATCTAAAAGGAGTACGAACCACATAACGGGCCTAAAGAAATTCTTCAATCGGCTTCAAAGGTACAATCCGAAACTTGTCACGACCCGAAATCCCACCTTCAGGCCGTGATGGCGTCTAACGTTGAACCCGCTAGACAAGAAAACGTTTTGATTAGATTGACCTATTAACTATTAAATAACCAAAACTAACTAGAACAATTATAATAAAAATGCGGAAGTAATATAAATTCAAAAACTAAAATAGACATCCCATAATAATTTCCGTAAGAACAACCCCAGAAACCGGTATCACAACCTCACGAACAGTCTAAGAGTTTACTAAATACAATGGTATGAAATAAGTAAATACAACTATCTTGGAACTACAAGATAAGACAGAAAATGAGGAAAAAGGGATAAGAGGTGACGCAAAGGCATGCAGACGTCTGCAGGACTACCTCGGAGTCGTCGTGGACTTAAGAATACTCCCTTGCTCAGTGTCCACTGGGTCCGACTGTGTAATATGCACAACATAAAGAAGTGCAGGTGTAGCATTAGTACAACCGGCCCCATGTACTGAGTAAGTGCCGAGCCTAACCTCGGCGAAGTAGTGACGAGGGTAGGACACGACAACAAATAACACCTGTGCAGTTCAAGAATATAACAGGAAGTAATGACACATAAACAAGTAATACAACTACGGGGGAGAACATGCTGGGGATAAAGGGGACACAACTGCTAAAATAACAGAACAAGATAATAATTGAAATATAGAAATAACAGCAAGAATTTAACAGCTCAGAACAAGTAAATAAAAAGAAAACAGCATGGCATGTCCCCTCGTGCATAACCTCATAATCACTCGGCACAAAATGTCCCCTCGTGCATAAATAAGTAAATCACTCGGCACGGAATGTCCCCTCGTGCATAACCTAACAGTCACTTGGCACAGAATGTCCCCTCGTGCATAAATAATAATCACTCGGCACAGAATATCCCCTCGTGCATAACCTCATAATCACTCGGCACAAAATGTCCCCTCGTGCATAAATAATAATCACTCGGCACAGAATATCCCCTCGTGCATAACCTCACAGTCACTCGGCACGGAATGTCCCCTTGTGCATAACCTCACAATCACTCGGCACCGAATGTCCCTGTCACGACCCAAAATCCCACCTTCAGGCCGTGATGGCGTCTAACGTTGAACCCAGTAGACAAGCCAACGTTTTGAATGAAATGACATAATGAATATTAAAAACAATAAATGCTAACTAAATAATCATGATAAAAATACGGAGGTTAATAGATTCTAAACTAAAATAGTCAATCACGTAGAAATCCCTTTAAGTACAAAACCCAGAAATGGAGTCAGAATCTCACGAACCAGACTAAGCTTTGACTAAAAACAATTGTTTGAAATAAAGTGGTACATCTGTCTTGAAATACAAAAATGACAGAAAGAACGGATAGAAGGTGATGTCAGGTCCCACAAACGTTTGCGGGTATACCTTGAAGTCACCTGCGTGGACTGAAGGATACTTCCTCTAACGGTGTCCACTGGGTACGGATATGTAATCTATGCAACATAAAAAAGTGCAGGTGTAGCATCAGTACAACCGACCCCATGTACTAAGTAAGTGACGAGCCTAACCTCGACGAAGTAGTGACGAGGCTAAGACGCAACAACAAATAATACCTGTGCATTTCAATAATATAACGAGAAATAAACAGGAAATACAGTTATGTGGAAGAACATGCTGGGGATAAAGGGGCAACAATTACTAACACAGTAGAGTTAAGTAATAACTGAAATATAGGAGTAAAATAGGAATTAACATCTCGAAACAAGTAAATAAGCAGCAAAAAGTCACGGCATGTCCCCTCGTGCATAGCCTCACAATCACTCAGCACGAAATGTCCCCTCGTGCATAGCCTCACAATCACTCGGCACTGAATGTCCCCTCGTGCATAAATAATAGTCACTCGGCACGGAATGTCCCCTCGTGCATAAATAATAATCACTTGGCACGTAATGTCCCCTCGTGCATAGCCTCATGATCACTCGTCACGGAATGTCCCCTCGTCCATAATGTATGCAGAAACAACAATTCAATATAAAGGTTTAACAATACGAAGCTCTAAATGTACATAAATAACCAACAAAATTCTATTGTCCCGGCAAGGGACTCAGCTATAACCAATCTCTCTCAGAGGCATAATTTCAACAATAAAAATCCTCAACTGAACAATTAATAAATAACTTCCCCACGTCATGAAACAACCTCAATGTATCACCTTTAAATAACCAATTATTAATAACACAGAGAATATCAAGAACACGGTATAAATCCTTACATTTGACTCACGGGCATGCTTGACCACAACACATAGGTACTTGTCACCTTACCTATACGTTGGACATGGAATACACATAGCAATTAAGACTCTATACCTATTCCTTCAAGCTAAGGTTAGGCCAAACACTTACCTCGGCTCCAAAACTGCAAGTCAAGCCTCAATCACAGCCTTTCCCCTCGAATCACACTCCGAAATGATAATATCTAGACATAATTGACTTAATAACATCAATAATTATGCAATAACTCAATCCCAATGCCTAATTATACATTTCCCATCATTCTTCCAAAAATACAAAAATTCGACCCCGGGCCCGCTTGGTCCAAACTCGAGGTTCGGACCTAAACCCGATAACGCATTCCCCCACGAGCCCGAATATACAATTTGTTTTGAAATCCAACCCCAAAACGGGGTTTAATTCCCAAAATATCCATAAACCCTAACTCTATCCAAAACCCCTAATTTATACCTTGATTTCATGTTATTAGACCTAGATTCTAGTGATTTATGTAGGAAAATTGAAGGGATTAGAGTTAGGATCACTTACCCAAGTGGTTATGGAGGAAAACTAGCTTCGAAGTCGTCGATGGGGTTTGGAGAAGAAGCAAAGGGTGACAAATGTGAAAATCCCGTAATGGCTATTCTGTTTTTGAACAATTAATAACTGGGCAGATTTTGTACTATGCGATCGTAGAAGTGGAGGTGCGATCGCATAGTGTACTGATTTGTGAGCATCGCGATCGCGGGTCAAAGAATGCGATCGCAGAGAATCCCTGGCTCAAGCTTTGCGATCGCGGGTCAAAATATGTGATCGCAGAAAACATTCACCCAGCTCTACCTTGTGCACTATGCGATCGCGGAGTACACTATGCGATCGCACAGTGCAACAGATCTGCCCCCTCAATGCAAGCCTATGCGATCGCAGAAAGACCTATGCGATCCCATAGAACAAAACTCCAGACACCAGCAACAACCTATTTACACCAGATTAGTCTAACGTTTGCACTCCGATACCTACATGAATCTCACCCGAGCCCTCAGGGCTCAAAACCAATTACACACACAGCCTCATAAACATCCTACGGACTTATTCAATTAATTAAACATCCAAAATCTATAGAATTTTTCTCAAAACTTCATTAACCTTCAATTTTTCCATTTTCGATCCGAAACACGTCAAATCAAGTCCGTTTCTTACCAAATTTTATCGACAACACGTAATAACTATATTAAACTTGTTTCGGGCTCCGGAACCATAATACGGGCCCGGTAACTCGGGCTCAAAATTTATTTTCAAAAGTCTTTAGAATTTTCAGAAAACAATTTTCTTTGAAAATTCATTTCTCGGACTTGGGACCTCGAAATTCGATTCCGGGCATACGCCCATGTCCCATATTTTCCTACGGACCCTCCGGGACCATCAAATCACGGGTCCGGGTCCGTTTACCAAAAATGTTGAACAAAGTCAACTTTATTCAATTAATTATCAGATATTCAATCTTTATCAATTTTCCATATAAAGGCTTCCCGGCTACGCGCTCGGACTGCGCACGCACATCGAGGTGAGGTTAATGGAGGCTTTCGGGACCTTGGAACACAATTTTAATCAAATTTACACAGGATGACCTTTTGGGTCATAATAATCTCCACCTCTAAAACAACTGTTCGTGCTCGAACGGACATAGAAAAGTATTTGAATCGGGGAAAAGGTGGGGATATCGGCTCCGCATATCAGACTCGGACTCCCAGGTAGTTGCCTCAACAGGCTGACCTCTCCACTGAACATGAACTGAAGGATAACTCTTCGATCTCAACTGACGAACCTGCCGAGCCAATATGGCTATCGGCTCCTCCTCATAAGTCAAATCCTTGTCCAACTAGACACCGCTGAAGTCAAGTACATGAGATGGATCCGCAATATACCTCCAGAGCATAGATACATGAAACACTGGGTGCACGACTGATAAACTCGGTGGCAAGGCAAGTCTATAGGCCACCTCTCCTACCTTATCCAAAATCTCAAATGGACTTATGTACCTAGGGCTCAACTTGCCGTCCTTTCCGAACCTCATCACGCCCTTCATGGGCGAAACCCGAAGAAATACCCGGTCTCCTATCATAAAGGACAAATCTCGAACTCTGCGATCCGCATAACTCTTTTGTCTGGACTAAGCTGTACGAAGTCTATCCTGAATGATCTTCACCTTGTCCAAGGCATCGTGGACTAACTCAGAACCCAATAATCTAGCCTCTCACAGCTCAAACCATCTGACTGGGGACCGACACCGCCTACCATACAACGCCTCATATAGAGCCATCTGAATGCTTGATTGATAGTTGTTGTTGTAGGAAAACTCAGCTAAAGGCAAGAACTGGTCACATGAACCACCAAAGTCAATGACAAATGCCCTCAACATATCCTCCAAGATCTGAAGAGTACGCTCGAACTGTCCGTCCGTCTGAGGATGAAATGTTGTGCTCAACTCAATCTGTGTGCCCAACTCTCACTGAAATACTCTCCAGAAATGGGAGGTAAACTGAGTACCTCAGTCTGATATAAAGGATATGGGCACGCCATGCAATCTAACAATCTCTTAGAATGACCTTTTCCAACTTCTCCACTGAATACGAAACTGATACAGGAATAAAGTGTGCTGACTTGGTCAGCCTATCCACAACAACCCACATTGCATCATACATCCTCTGAGTCCGTGGGAGTCCAACTACAAAATCCATGGTGATACGCTCCTACGTCCACTCGGGAAGCTGAATCTGCTGCATCAAACCACCGGGTCTCTAGTGCTTGTACTTAACCTGCTGACAGTTCAAGCACCGAGATACATAAGCTACAATATCCTTCTTCATTCTCAGCCACCAATAATGTTGCCGCAAGTCCTGGTACATCTTTGCGGCGCCTGGATGAATGGAATATCGGGAACTATGGGCCTCCTGTAGTATCAACTCATGAATACCATCAACATCAGGTACACAAATACGGCCCTACATCCGCAGAACTTCCTCATCATCAACCGTAACCTGCTTGGCACCTCCATGCCGGACTGTATCTCTAAGAGCACATAAATGACGATCATCATACTGCCTGGCCCAAATACGATCATACAAAGAAGAACGGGCTACGATATGGACCAAAACACTGCCAGTCTCAGAAACCTCCAATCTCACAAATCGGTTGGCTAAAGCCTGAACATCCAAAGCAAGAGGTTGCTCTCCGACTGATAAATAAGCAAGACTACCCATATTGGCTGACTTCCAGCTCAAAGCATCGGCCACCACATTGGCCTTCCTCGGATGATAAAGAATGGTAATATCATAGTCCTTCAACAACTCTAACCACCTTCTCTACCTCATGTTCAACTCCTTTTGCTTGAATAGATACTGTAAACTCTTGTGATCCGTGAACACCTCACATGGTACACCATAAAATTAATGCCTGCAAATCTTCAAGGCATGAACAATCGTTGCTAACTCCAAATCATGAACTGGATAATTCTTCTCATGAACCTTCAACTGACGAGAAACATAGGCTATGACCTTCCCATCCTGCATCCACACTGCACCAAGTCCAACCCATGAATCATTACAATACATGGTATAGGGTCTTGAACCTGTGGGCAAAACTAACACTTGTGCCGTGGTCAGGGTTGTCTTGAGCTTCTGAAAGCTCGCCTCACACTCATCAGACCACCTGAACTGGGCACCCTTCTGGGTCAACCTGGTCATCGGGGCTGCTATAGATGAAAAACCCTCCACAAATCGGCGATAATAACCTGCGAAGCCCAAGAAGCTCCGAATCTCTGTAGCTGAAGTGGGTCTATGCCAATCGCTGACTGCTGAAATCTTCTTGGGATCCACCTGAATAACCTCTGCCGACACAACATGGCCCACAAATGCTACTGAACTAAACCAGAACTCACACTTAGAAAATTTGGCATACAATTGCCTATCCCTCAAAGTCTGGAGGACGACTCGGAGGTGCTGCTCATGCTCCTCTCGGCTACGGGAGTAAATCAAGATATCATCAATAAACACAATCACAAATAAGTCCAAATATGGCCTTAACACATGATTCATCAACTCCATAAAAGCAACGGGGGCATTTGTCAACCCAAATGACATCACCAGGAACTCATAATGCCCATAACGGGTGCGAAAGGCTGTCTTAGGGACATCAGACGCCCTAATCCTCAGCTGATGATAGCCATATCTCAAGTCTATCTTGGAAAGCACTGTAGCACCCTGAAGCTGGTCAAATAGATTATCAATCCTCGGCAAAGGATACTTATTCTTAATAGTAACCTTATTTAGCTGTCGGTAGTCAATACACATCCTCATCGAACCATCTTTCTTCTTAACAAACAACACAGGAGCACCCCAAAGAGAAACACTAGGACTAATGAAGCCTTTATCCAACAAATCCTGCAACTGCTCCTTTAATTCCTTCAACTCTGGCGGGGCCATACGATACTGCGGAATAGAAATGGGTTGAGTGCCCTGAGCCACCTAAATACAAAAGTCAATATCCTTGTCGGGTGGCATACTCGGCAGGTCAGCAGGGAATACCTCTGGAAACTCACGAACCACGGGCACAGACTCCATAGAAGGAACCTCAGCACTAGAATCACGAACATAGGCCAAATAGGCCTAACAACTCTTCTCGACCATACACCGAGCCTTCATATAAGAAATAACTCTACCAGAAGAATGGCTAGGAGTCCCTCTCCACTCAAAGCGAGGTACTCTTGGTAAGGCTATGGTCACTGTCTTGGCATGACAGTCCAGAATAGCATGATAGGGAGATAGCCAATCCATCCCCAATATAACATCAAAGTCAACCATATCAAGAAGCAAAATATCAACTCAAGTCTCCATACCACCAATAACTACTAAGCAAGCAAGGTAGACTCGATCTACCACTATAGAATCACCCACCGGGGTAGACACATATACAAGAGCACTCAGGGAATCACGGGGCATGCTCAAATAAGGGAAAAAATATGAAGACACATAAGAGAAAGTAGAACCCGGATCGAATAACACCGAAGCATCTTTGCTGCAGACTGAAACCGTACCTGTGATAACTGCGTCAGAGGCCTCAGCCTCAGGCCTGGCCGGAATAGCATAGCATCGGGGTGGATCCCCTCCAACCTAAACATCTCTAGGTCGACCTCCTAGAGCCTGACCTCTACCTCTCGTGGCCTGTCTTCCACCTCATGAGTCTAACCTCCACCTCTGGCACCCCGACCACCACCCCTAGCTGGCTGAAGGGGTGGGGGTGCACCTGATGCGGGAACCATGGCACTGGAACCCTGATACTGGGAACCACCAAAACCTCGGGGGCAAAACCTGGAAATATGCCCCATACCACCGCAAGTGAAGCAAGATCTCGGCTGCTGAGGATACAACCAGAATGACCACCCTGAAAGTTCTAAATCGGCGGTGCACTGATGGGAGATGATGGTGAACTGTGGGATACCTAGAGCGCTTACTGAAAAGGCCTAGGGGGATGACCTCTGCCAAAGGAATCTCTGCCTCCAGATGAGGTACCACTGAATCGGACAAAATGACGAGGTCCTTTGTCAGACCCCTGACCACTACCCTGCGATAATACCATCTCAATGCGCCTGGCCACATCGGCTGCATCTTGAAAGGAGATATCAGTACTCGTCTCCCTGGCCATCTAAAGTCTGATAGGCTGGGCCAAACTCTCAATAAACCTCCTCACTCTCTATCGATCCGTGGTGAGTATCATAATAGCATGTCTGGATAGAGTAATGAACCTGTTCTCGTACTGAGTGACAGACATGGAGCCCTGATGGAGACGCTCAAACTGCCTCCGAAGATCCTCTCTCTGAGTAACTGGAAGAAACTTCCCCAAGAACAACTCGGAGAATTGATCCCAAGTCAGATGTGCAGACCCAGCTGGTCTGGTGAAGCAGAAATCTCTCCTTTGGCGGTGCCAGAAAGACGAAATGTAGAAAAGTCAACTCCATTGGACTCCACTATGCCCATGTTCCGAAGAACCTCATAACAACTGTCTAAATAATCGTGGGGATCCTCTAATGGTTCACCAGTGAAATTAGTAGGGAATAACTTGGTGAATCTATCCAATCTCCATAGAGCATCTGCTAACATAGTTGCACCCTCAACTGCCGGTGCCACAATACCTGGCTGATCTACTCCGACTGTCTGAGGTGCCGTAGTCTGAAACTGAGGATCTAACTGCTCTGGTGTACGAGTAGCAGGAGTCTGGTTTCCTCCCCCAGCCGGAGAGACGGCGGGTGCAGTAGGAAGAAGAACGGCCTGAGCCACACTCTCCATGAGTCCCACTAAGCGGACTAGAGCGTCATGAAGCATTGAGGTCTGGGACCTGAGCTGGTCCAACTGGGACTGTCTGAGTCGGAATCTCCTCGGTGAACTCAACCTGAGGATCCTTTGCTGGGGCTGCTGCTCGGGGCTGAGCCCTGCCCCGGCCTCGGCCTCGGCCTCTCGTAGGAGCTACGACAGCAGTATCAGGCTGCCGACCGGAACCTGGGGAAGCACGTGTCCTCGCCATCTGCGAGAGAATATAATAGAAACTCAATTAGCATTTTGATTTCAAGTAGCACGACAGAGGAGAAGAAATATGAAGTCATTCCGAACTTTGTAGCCTCTGGGGATAAGTACAGACTTCTCCGTACCGATCCTTCAGACTCTACTAAGTTTGTCCGTGAGTTGTAAGGCCTAAGCAACCTAGGGGTCTGATACCAACTTGACACGACCCGAAATCCCACCTCCAGGTCGTGATGGCATCTAACAGTGAACCCGCTAGACAAGCCAACGTTATAAATGAATTTACATAATGACAATTAAAAACAATAAACGCTAACTAAATAATCATGATAAAAATACGGAGGTTAATAGATTATAAAAAAAATAGCCAATCATGTAGAAATCCCTTTAAGTACAAAACCCAGAAATGGAGTCACAATCTCACGAACAAAACTAATATTTGACTAAAACAACTGTTTGAAATAAAGTGGTACATCTGTCTGGAAATACAAAAATGACAGAAAGAAGGGATAAAAGGTGACGTCAGGGCCCATGAACGTCTGCGGGTCTACCTCGAAGTCGCCTGTGTGGACTGAAGGATACTCCCTCTAATGGTTTCCACTACGTCCGGCTGCATAATCTGCACAACATAAAGAATTGCAGGTGTAGCATCAGTACAACCGATCCCATGTACTGAGTAAGTGATGAGCCTAACCTTGGCAAAGTAGTGACGAGGCTAAGACGCGACAACAATTAATACCTGTGTAGTTCAATAATATAATGGGAAATAAACAGGAAATACAGTTACGGGGAAGAACATGTTGGGGATAAAGGGGCAACAATTACTAACACATTAGAATTAAGTAATAACTGAAATATAGGAGTAAAACAGGAATTAACATCTCGAAACAAGTAAATAAGCAGCAAAAAGGCACGGCATGTCCCCTCGTGCATAGCCCCACAATCACTCGGCACAGAATATCCCCTCGTGCATAAATAATAAAGTCACTCGGCACAGAATGTCCCCTCGTGCATAATCTCACAGACGCTCGGCACAGAATGTCCCCTCGTGCATAAATAATAGTCACTTGGCACGGAATGTCCCCTCGTGCATGAATAATAATCACTCGGCACAGAATGTCCCTTCGTGCATAGACTCACGATCACTCGGCACGGAATGTCCCCTCGTGCATAATGTACACAGAAATAACAATTCAATATAAAGGTTTAACAATAAGAAGTTCTAAATGTACAGAAATAACCAACAAAATTCTATCGTCCCGGCAAGGGACTCAGCTATAACCAATCTCTCTCAGAGGCATAATTTCAACAATAAAAATCCTCAATTGAACAATTAATCAATAACTTCCCACGTCATGAAACATCATCAATGTATCACCTTTAAATAACCAATTATTAATAACACGGAGAATATCAAGAACACGGTATAAATCCTCACATTTGACTCACGGGCATGCTTGACCACAACACATAGGTACTCGTCACCTTACCTATACGGGGACATGGAATACACATAGCAATTAAGACTCTATACATATTCCTTCAAGCTAAGGTTACGCCAAACACTTACCTCGGCTCCAAAACTGCAAGTCAAGCCTCAATAACAGCCTTTCCTCTCGAATCTGACTCCGAAATGATAATATCTAGACATAATTGACTTAATAACATCAATAATTATGCAATAACTCAATCCCAACGCCTAATTATACATTTCCCATCATTCTTCCAAAAATACAAAAATTCGACCCCGGGCCCGCTTGGTCCAAACTCAAGGTTCAGACCTAAACCCGATAACCCATTCCCCAACGAGCCCGAATATACAATTTGTTTTTAAATCCGACCCCAAAACGGGGTAGAATTTCCAAAAATTCCATAAACCCTAAAACTACCCAAAACCCCTAATTTCTACCTTGATTTCATGTTATTAGACCTAGATTCTAGTGATTTATGAAGGAATATGGAAGGGATTAGAGTTAGGATCACTTACCCAAGTGGTTATGGAGGAAAACTAGCTTGGTAGTCGTCAATGGGGTTTGGAGAAGAAACAAAGGGTGACAAATGTGAAAATCCCGTAATGGGTATTCTGGTTTTGAACAATTAATAACTGGGCGGATTTTGTACTAAGCGTGGTGCACAACACACCCATAAACAAGACTCTACTAGACACAGTCTGTAGATAATCCTAGGACAGAAATGCTCTGATACCACTTTTGTCACGACCCAAATCGATGGGCCGCGTGGGGTGCCAGAGTCCTACCTGTCGCACACCCATAAGCATGCGTCTAAGATATAAACTTTAATAACATTTGCTGAATTACGAGAATAATATACATGAAGGAAAACTGCCCAAAAGGCATATGTACATATACGTGCAACATACGCAGGGCGAGCCGACAAGGCTGCTATAGAAAAATATATACCTAAAAACTTGAAGCTGGCAAGGGAACATGCTATCTAACTAGACATATTGTCTATATACCTCTAATAGAAATACAATTGTACAAATACGGGCTGATCCATGCCATACCCATATATATATACAATCATATCGTGCCAAATCCAAAAGCAGCGCTGGATCAAGTGGAGCACACCAACTCTCGATGATCAAGGATACTAAGAATGGGGACCGTCAGCTTGCCGACCTGCACCTGCGAGCATAAAATGCAGGCCCCGTTAAATAGGGCGTTAGTACGAAAAATATACTGAGTATGAAAGGCATGAAAAACCAATACGTAAAAGACATAGATGAAACATGGAATAAACAAATCCATCAGTAAATCCGAATAACTTTGTAAACTCTGAAACTTTTATAATGTCATGCATGTTCATATAAATGTCGCGTCATGCATAGGTATAGGTGTACATAATATCGTCAAGCCATTGAGGGCATCCCATCATATCGTCACGGCCACTGTGGGCAACATCACCAACATATACCAATTTATCAGGTGGTGATTCGTATATAACGTCATAACCTTTTTCCACATCTCATATATTATATATATATATATATAAACACTCTTATATAATTCCATCTGGTCATGGGTCAATGTACATGTATAAATGAATGAAACGCATAAGAAATACGTTAATAAAATTTTCTCGGACGCCATAAAAATCATTATGCCTTTCGGATAAACATTATTAAATACGTATTTTTCTGGGACCCATGAGCAAAAGATAATAATAATTCACATGGGGAATCAAGAATATAGACACCCCTACTATTTCTATGAATAGAGTAATTTATGTAAATCGTGTGTTTGCTCGTTTCTTCTGAATAGTTTGGATCATGCCAAAAAGAAAGAAGGGATGACCTTAACATACCTGGAGTAGAGAAAAATTCGTATAATATTCTTGTACGAGAATTCGACTGCAAGAAGTCTCGTTTCTAATTAAGTGTTTATGCCAGAACTTTGTTGAAGATTTCATACGAATTGGGCATTCTGTTTTAGTAGACTTCTTAACTCTTCATTCCTAAGTTCTAATTTGTAGGAAATGACTAATGTTTTGATTTGTGTCTTTTTATTCAAGACATAGGAAATGAACCTTTGTTAAAAGCTTTTGAAAATGGCTTAACGTTTCCTCCTGTTAAGAATGCTAATATTTTGATTCTATACAAAGTATAAGAAAGTTGGGTGTCTTTATTAAGGAATGTTGTCACCTAAGCCAATTTGACTCTTAGTCATCTTGTTTGGTTAGCTTTTGCTGCCACGTTATTTTTTTTTGAGGGGAGGTCTAGTCTTATCTCATAAGTTATTAATTAACTAGGTAATGTCTCGTTACCCGATAATTAATTAACTACCCGTATAATTAAAAATTATCTCAACTACTTAAAATACTATTCATTTTTGATATACTTTATACGTCATACTATCGTGGTCATATGGTACCTTACATAGTAATGGTCCATAATTATCGAGTGTTATTGTTCGACCCGTTGTTTTTACCAAATCGGCCACCTTCAACGAAACTCGTTTTTCTTAATTCCTGTATCCTTTATCCTTCATGAGACTTACTTATCGCTTGTTATAAATAGCATAAATACGTTAATCTCAAAATAATCTCATCCCTGAGTCTACGTCGATTAACTGAAGATAAAACTTTAACGTACGAAAATAAGATGTAACAGTAGATCGGGGCGGTCGAATTTCCCATATTGTTTCAAGCAATGAATATCTCTTCTTCGTACAGCATGCTTCTGGGAAGGCCCTGCATACATATGGCAGGGGTCATCCCATCCACTTTAGGAGATCATGGTCCACGGTGAGTGGGGTCACTCCGCTTATTTGGAGAATGTTGTTCCATTCAATGAAGGGATAGATGAAGTTGCTTTCCACGTAGTGGAAAACCTGTAGACTACTGAAATGGAAGAGGCTGGACAAAACTTGAGAATGCAGTCGCCGTATAGATCCAAAATGGCTTTGAGGGAGATGATGAAATATGGATACAGACCAAGAACGGGGTTTGGAGCCAGATCAGACGGGATAGCAGAGCCAATTGAACCTAATGGGAAGAAAGGAAGGGTCGTCATAGGATATCAGCCTCCGATCAGGAAAGCTCGTACTGGTAGCTCCGGCAAAAAGGTTGTTGTGCAAGAGCATGTTTCAAGTCCAGGTCAGAGTTCAGTTCCAGAAAATGATATAATCAACGGGATGGGAAAGCTATTAGTGAATTTGATTGAAGAATGATGTGACAAGAGTGACATCAAGACGCTGACTATCAAGGATGCCGAACCAGGAGAAGAGCTGCAGAATTAGACCACGAGTCCATCTATGGTTCGTCGTGAGTCTTGGTAGTTTGGAACTTTAAAAGTTTTCTTTTGACAAGTTCACGGTCAATTGAGGCTTACACTATGCATGTACGCATTTGTCATTTGTGTCTTTTGAACGTTTAAGGCGTTCCTCTTTTGATGAAATAAAGATAATCATTTTATTTCTCATAATATTGCAATTTTATTTACTGCTTCATTTATACTTAGCTTTTCTTTCAGTAATTAAATGGAAAAAACCCGCGTTTCACGATTGTGACATGTAACGAAACCGTCGAGCGCAACGACCCAAATTATGAGAAATATGACGAGAGTATGATGCCAGACAATTCATAAGATCAAACAACTGAGGATTTAAAAATCCTAACCTCAAATAATGGAAGTGGTAAACCTTGGAAGCGAAGAAGCCATGAAAGCAACAAGAATCAACATTCATCTACAAGCGTACTAGAAGAAATAACTAGTTGAGCTCCTCTGACAGAACATCGATGTGTTCGCATGGTCATACGATGACATGACGGGATTAAGCACTGTATTGTCTCGCATCGAATATCCACCAATCCTACCAGACTGCCAGTCAAGCAGAAACCTAGAAAATTCAAACCTTGTTTAAGTTTAAGGATAAAGGAAGAAGTGACCAAGAAGATAGAGGCGAATGTGGTAAGGGTCACCAATTATCCCAGCTGGCTGGAAAATATCATTGCAGTACCCAAGAAAGAACGAAATATTAGAATATGTGTGGATTGTCAAGATATCAACAACGCTAGCCCCTCTGCCAAATATACACATCCTCATCGACAACTGTGCAAAGCATGAACTGCAGTCGTTTGTGGATTGTTTAGTTTGGTACCACAAAATCTTGATGCACGAGGAAGATTCGGAGAATACAACCTTAACCATGCCTTGGGGAGATTACTGCTATAGATTCATGTTGTTCGGTCTCAAGAATGCCGGTACCACCTACATGACGGCCATGCCAACCCTTTTTCACAACATGATTCATAAGGAGATTGGAGTGCATATGTATGAGGTCATCATCAAGTCTCGAAAGAGTTCAGAGCAATTGGACGATTTGAGGAAAATTTTCAAACGCTTGCGAAGGTATAATTAGATCCATCAAAAATCAAGGCCATTCAGGAATTGTCACCACCAAAGAACAAGAAAGATGTAATGGGTTTCTTGGGTAGATTGAATTACGTCAGTCACTTCATTGCTGAAAAAGGATGCTGCTACAAAATGGACAGAAAAGTGCCAGAAAGCCTTTAATAGAATCAATGAATATCTATAAAATCCACCAGTGCTGGTGCACTCCAAACCCGTTACTACCTTTGTCAGTCTTAGATAACACCTTCGGTTATGTGTTAGGACCGCATGACGACACTAGAGAAAGGAGTTTTTCATCTACTACTTCAGTTCGAAGTACACTCCACACTCCACACGAGGCCAAGTATGCTTTGATAGAACGCACTTGCTGCGCTCTACCTTTGACTACCCCAAAACCTAAGTCATTATATGTCAGCAAACACTACGCATTTGATATTTTTGCTTGACCCGCTCAATTACATCTTCCAAAAGACGATGCATAATGGAAAGCTAGATAAATGGAAACTTCTCCTCCGCGAATTTGACATTGTGTACATAACTTAGAAGTCTATCAGAATAGGATAGCCAGTGCATTTAACAATAGAGTAAAGCCTTTCCAGTTCACACCAGGGTAGTTGGTGTTGAAGAAAATCTTTCCCCACCAAGAGGAAGTGTCACGCCCCGAGCCTAAGGGTGAGACCGGCACCCAGTGCCTTACCTATCCTTGCGTACCACTTGCAACTAAGAGACTCTGAACATGTAATGTAATACTTTGGCCATTGACCACATCAAAAGATAATGTGCGATGCAAAATATAAAATTGAATAGAGACTAACGCTGACTAATGTCAACATAAAGCTGGGTCGGCAAGGCCGTATTAACTACTACAATTGACAAGGCAACAAAACATATGTACAGTCCCTACAAGCCCAACATACTGCACTAATCGACACGATATGTCTACAAGCCTCTACTGATAGATGTACTCTGATCGGAACAGAGCCCCGGCCTACCCATAACCTATCTAGATATATAAACGAGATGTACAAAACTTCTATAACCGGTAATCCGAAGGACGGGGACATTACCGATAGAACTCGGGCAACACCTACTGAGAAGGTTTACCCATCTGTCTGTCTGAACCTGCACGCATGAAATGCAGCGCCCCCAGAAAGGGACTGATACACTCAAATTACACTTCTAAAATAGTGTAAAGCGGTCGAAGTCAAATATAATAACCCAACAAGGTTGGGGTCGAATCCCACAGGGAATAGGTGTGAAAATATCACTATGTTAGTGTGGTTCTTAACTATAATCGAAGTTCTATTCCGTTAGTGAACAAAAAGGGTGGTGATTAACAATTTGCTATTTTAGAGAAAGAGTAGTAACAAAGGAGGCTAATTTAGATTGTAATTAGTATGGGTAGGATAACCAAGGTTGTGTCCCCTTTCATGGAGTGTAATGCAAGTAGGTATTAATATGATATATTTCTAATGGGAAGTTCTTGATATGCAAATGATTCTTAAGATAACTATCCTAGATTTTCCAATACTACGATAGTATTTCCTCTTTATAATTTTTCCAAATGTAAAAGAGTTGCAATAAATCCGAATCACGTCTTGCCAAATAAAACCAACTTATTCCTAAGTGATTCTATTAAACGAGGTTTAACACCTCGAGTCTTTGGTATTTACTCTTACCACTTCTAACCCGCTTTTCCAAGCTAAGCTAAAGTTATGGCATAAGTTAATGTTTGCAACCATTAACAAGAAATGTAAGACGAAGAGTAAACACATATCAACTACCCATTATGCATATATTCAATGGCAAATACCCAAATACATAACACCCATTTAGGGTTCACAACCTCAGTGTTTAAACTTAACTACTCATCATAAATAACCAAAAGAAACAAGTATTTAATAGTGTCATGAATGCTTACAAACCACCACTTGCTTGCTCTAATGCTTCCAAAAGTGAAGAATATTTAATGGGAGAATGTTGTTAAAAAGCTAGACAAGAAAAAATGACCCACAACACCCAAGTAAATCCTTTTATTGTGGGAAGAAAATTCGGGTGAAAAACAGACAAAAACACCC
>ML292560.1:65842-124184 GCA_005239495.1 Nicotiana undulata | reverse complement strand
GGCTTGCCTAACCCCGTCGTTGGGCGCCATCACGACCCGGATTAGGATTATGGGTCGTGACATGAACTCTCTCATATTTGTAAAATCGTAAAATACATTGGATTGTTACTTGAGTGTAACTCTGATGAATCCATGCTTGTAGCCATTCATCATTTTACTTGCTTTCTATGTTAGTTTACATTTTCGCAATTAGTTATAAACCTTTTATCAAAATCAAATTCCGAGTGTTTGGCATTGCATAATTAGTGATAGTTCTCTTACACGCCTAATCGCCTACATATTGTTCTATGTGGGATTCGACCCTGGCTTATAGTTGGGTAAATTATATTGCATGCGACCGCGTCCATTTACTTTTTAGTAGTGGATTTGGACGTCATCAAAATTGGCGCCGTTGATGGGGAACAATTTGGCGTATTTAGGTTGTTTGTGAAGTAAGCGTAAGTGCTTTTGTCCAAACTTGTGAATATTTGTGTAATTATTTTTCTTATCTTTGTTTATCTTCTTGTATGTTTCTTGTTCATTTTCTTAGTTCTGAATAGAAAAATGGACATCATATGATGAAAATTAGTCGGATGGTAGTTGTTCATACTTTGATGACCCTTGTCCTTATCGTGGAGGACCACACTCGTGGCAAAATTGTTTAAATTCTCTATGGGGCGGGGCACAATCTCAAACCCATGAGTAGAGTATTTGTGATAAGTGTGGTCGTTAAAATGGTCATTGGGATAATTGTGCTTATTTATCCTTCCCTTCCCCAATCCTCCGCTATGATGATTCTACTTTTTATGATGAAAATTATAGGAATGTGGAAGGGGAAGAAATTGAGCATAGTTGAAATGAAGAGTTCAAGCTCATGATGGAATTCTTACTTGAAGGAGGAAACAAAGTGCAAAATGCCTTGGAGGAGCTTTTGGAAACTCCAAAATGACTTGGCGCTTGAAAGGTTGACCTTGCAAATGGAAGGAATGCTTGAAGCTTTAGAGGTCCAAAAAGCCTCGGAAGTGAATGATAGATAGCAAAGAACCTTCCTTAGAGGTTGAAGCTAAAATCCCCTCTTTGGCATTTGATCAAAATCAAGAAGAACTTTCAAATGCTCAAAATGAGAGGATGATGCTCATGTTGGAAGACATTCTTGAAAATGAGGAGAAGAAAAGCTTTACACTCAAGGACTTAAAACAAGCACTACATCGAAATGATGAGACTATCCGCACTTTGGAGGATCAAATGAAATCATTGATTGAGGCTCATTATGCCTATCAATGTGAAAGTGTGGAAAGAGGTCAAGAAGAGTCCAACTCCGAGGAAGAAAGTGAGCTTTATTTTGAGGAATCAAGAATTGAACATCCGTCAACCGACTCCATGAGTGTTAGTGATACCAAGAAAAATATGGAACTAGAGTCAATCGGTGTAATTGAAAATATAATTGAGATTGACTCTAGTGCGGGGAAAAAGAGGATGTCAAAATCTGGGAAGAATTGCAATTTGGAGTTTTGATATCACATTCCATGCATTTTTCAACATTGGAATTGTGAAGTGATATGGGAATTGAACTACACGAGTTAATGAGGGATTGCGAGGAGGAAAGGCAAAGACCATACATCTTACAGTTTGAGGGAACAAGAAGACAAGATGACATTCCTTACATGAAAGCCAAGAAACACAAAATGAAGAAATTAAAGTTTGGCTTGATCATCTACTTACCACCCCACCGCTCGTGGTCACAAGCTTGATTCCAAGTTAGGTTCCCAATACATATCGTTCAAGCGGCAAGACAAGTGGTAAAGTTGATTTGCATTGTGCCACGATGTTAAATGCGGCGATTGGTAGGAGGCAACCCATGGTTTTTCAAAAAATTTAGTCGTTTTTGAATTATGTTTTTTTAGAATAGCTTAGTATATTATTTTTGACTAATCTGCCAAGTTTCAGATTTTTTGGAGTTGGATTGAGGAGTTTGAGGTGTTGGAGTGCACCAAAACAGTGGCTGAAAAAAATATGTGCACAATCATCTAGTGTAACCGCATATGAAAAACATTTGCCGCAGATGCGGACATGCAGAAGTGCAGAAGCGGTTTGGCAGCCGCAGAAGCGCCCCCGCAGAAGCGCTACAGTAGCTGCATAAGCGGTCTAATGGGTAAATGTAAAAACCCTTCAGCAGGTGAGATTCTAATTTTCCCTAATTCTCACATGTCCCTCTACTTTCTCACGCTACTTCTCTTCACCAACTGCTCACACTTGAGTTCTCACACACAAGACACACATGTATGGTTCTTAGTCCTCTTATCTACTCCTCTCTTCTACTTTTATTTTCTTCTTCTTGTCCTTCATCTCATCTCTTCTACAATCCAATTTTGCTTTTTCTTTTTCAATGGTAGTTTTAGGAGTTTCCAGAGTCTATTGGAAACAACCTCTCTACCTGCATTAGGTAGGGGTAAGGTCTGCGTACAAACTACCCTCCCCAGACCCCACTTGTTGGGAACATACTGGTTTTTTTTTTTTGTTGTTGTTGTTGTTGTTGTTGTTTTAAGAGTGAGGGAAATTGGTTGAGAGTGTACTTGTGTGTGCGGTGATGATTAAAAACACTTCAGGGGAAGTCTGAGTACCCAAATTTGGGAAAAGAAGCATAAGTTCCCACTGCTTGCAAAGTGTTCGACGAATTGTCCAAAAGAAAATTGTGTGCTAAGTACAACAAAATCAGTCTTAATAAAAGTCATAGGTTCATGTAGTGCACTAGTTTAGAAGTCTTGAATATAAATTAGGTTCTAAAAATCATGCTAAAAGTGAAAAGAGTTGAAATCATTCTGGGCTTTTGAACCCTTGATGAACACTGCGGAAGCGAAAAAAGTGTCGCGGATGCGGCCTCGCACCTGTGTTGAAAGTTCCCCAGGTACGATTTCTGGTGATATGGGAAAAACTGCATAAGCAGATGGAAACCCGAAGAAGCGAGACTGCACCTGCGATGTTTCTTCCACTGGTGCGGAAACTGGGCAGAATTCCCAATTCTAGTAGCTTTGCATTTGGAGCTTCCGGGGCGCGTTCGACTCGATTCTTTGGCCTAATTGATTTGTTTTAAATTGTCTAACATGATTCTACTGCCCGACTAATGTTGTTTTGATTTTTTGAAGGTATTTCGACTAAAATGGACTCGAACATGAACGAGAATGCCTCGCTTGATCATGAAATTGAGGAAGAAGCTGTAGATGAACAATTTGATCAGTCACGCTTCATGTAGGCTGATTGTCACCGCTGGTATTACGACAACCTCCTGACAAAAAAAGTCCTTGAAAAGGGGATCGCCGAGGAGAAATTGGCCAAGCTACTTCCAGAATTCTATGGCCGTCTACAAGCCTCCGATTGGTCGTGCTTCATGCCTACTCCGTGCAAAGCCAATGAGGAGTGGGTTCGTGAATGTTACGCTAATCTTAACCGTACAAACTTTGCTGACCCAAAACTCACCATAAGGGGCAAGACATAGCAGTTTGGGACTGTGCAAATTAATGACATACTCGGGATTCCTGAGCATCCACTCGAGCCAGTGCTAGAAAAGGATCGTTGCAACAACGCAGAATGGCTTGTTTCTAAACTCTATCCCGCAAGCATGAGAGTGAAATTAGCCAACAAAAGAAGGGGTTTGAAGTCGATCGACTTCACAGCTAAAGCTAAAATAATACTCTACATCCTCTGCAATAGGGTATCACCCCGTGGAAATGTTTCAGATGTCTCATACACCAGCCTTGATCATTGCATGCCTTCTTAATGGCATTCCTTTGAATGTCGGACATTATATCCTGCGGAAGCTGAGAGAGTACTTGCACGATGATAGCCCAGGGTTGATGTTTCCTTCACTGGTCACAAAGCTGCATAGGCGGGCGGAGGTTGAGGTGCGAAGCACCGATCATTGGTTGTCGGCCGACAAACCCTTTCATCCGTTGAGAGTAATGGGCAAGGGTAGTACGATCAAGAGCAAGAAGAGTAAAGTCACCACTGTTGGAGGACCAGAGCCATCCTCACAGGCAGCAGTGCCTGAGGGACCATTTGGGATGTTGAACTCGTAGCTTGGCATCATGTGTGACTTAGTGTCACAGCTCCCCAGTGGACCTTCACACCCCTAGCCTAGGCCCGAGTACTTCACGAGGGATGACATAAAGACCTACTTAGATGCACAGAAAAAACAGGCAGAGTCTCAGGAGAAGATAGCAACATCTGTTGGCAGACTCGAGGTCATCTATGGAAACTTGACCAAGGCACATGTAGATCTTCAGTCAAAACATCGAAAAGGAGAAAGAGATAAACAAGAAGAAGGGCAAGTTTTGATCAAAATATGGAGAGGCATCAAATCCATCTTCAAATGGGGGTAGTCGAACAAGAAGATGCTTGTTGCTGATTATGAGGATAGTGAGGAGTACTCTTTCATGTCGAGTGTTGATGATGATGATGCCGATGATACTGATGATGATGAGGCTGAGAGTTCTTCGTAGCCGTGATTAGCCTTTCTCACGCAGTCTTCTAGTCTGATGCAGACCTTAGGAAGATCCTTAAACTACTCTTATTTTATTTTGATATTGTGCAGTGAGGACACTGTAATGTTTTTAGTTGGGGGTGACTTTAGGGAGTATACTTTATTCGTACATTGATGTTATATATGTGCCCTTGCCGGGCTTGTTTTATTATTGCTTATCATGTGCTCTTGCCGAGCGTAGTTGTGGTTGGTTGGATATTTGCAGATTAGTCACTGTTGTTATTCTATTTTATTTTTCTTTCTTTACTTATTTTCTTTAGTAGTTTTTAGTTTATTTTTTTTTGCTCCTTTAGTATTAGTTTCTTTTGTTTTATTATTTTCTTTAGTATTTTTGTTCTTTTATTGTTATTTCTTTAGTGTTTATTTTATCTTCGTTAGTAGTTTTCGTTTATATTATTTTTAGTTCTTTAATAGTATTTCCTTGGATTTTCTTTATGCTACAGTTCTTTCCCGAGGAACATTTTTGTGTTGAACCGGGTGACGTTTCTCTATGATGGATGGCGTGACGACTTTCTTAAAGTAATTAGTCTTGTTTTGTTATGTGGAGACTTTTGCATTATTTGGCACTAACAAAATTAGTCTCTTGTATGTGAAGTGTGAATTAAGAAGACCTCTCTGAATTTTGGTTTTAAATCTAAACTGTAAGTTGCATGGGGAAGAATAATTTGTGTGACAACCTTTTGGCTCATTTGGTGACTCTTTGCCCACTAGTTGGCATGATATTACTCTATCTGCTTTTAGTAAGAAGTGAAATTGATCCGTCTCGATTAGTTCATGTGCCATGTGTGTTAATTTTTGTTATAAATAATTCTTGTGTTTACTTCTATCATCTAGAACTTGTCCGGTTGGTATTTCAATGCTAATGTATTTGGTTGGTTGGAGGGATGACCTTAGGCATTCTTTGTGACCTTTGAAAGAGCTTCTTTAGCCTTTCAAGCCAACCATTGCATAATTATCAATAGTTTACCCCATTTGAGCCTTTAACCTTTTCTTTGGCCACCTCATTACAAACTTTTACCCTTTTGTGAAATAATTCCCTCTTTTGAACCTGTCCCTCCTTGAATATTGAGAATGAGGCTAAAAGCCTAAGTTGGGGGTGTTGGTGTCAAGTTGGAAATTGGTAAGGTTGTACATTGAGCATAGAAACATATACCTCAAAGTTGTTTATATGAAGTTACTCAAGCTCCAAAGAAAATAGTTGTATATTAGCCTCTTGTATGTGAAGTGTGAATTAAGAATACCCTTCCGAATTATTGTTTTAAATCTAAAACGTAAGTTGCATGGGGAAGAATAATTTGTGTGACAACGTTTTGGCTCATTTGGTGACTCTTTGCCCACTAGTTGGCATGATATTGCTCTTAAATGCTTTTAGTAAGAAGTGAAATTGATATGTCTTAATTAGTTCATGTGCCATGTATGTTAGTTTTTGTTATAAATAATTCTTGTGTTTATTTCTATCATCTAGAACTTTCCCGGTTGGTCGTTCAATGCTAATAATTATGTTTGGTTGGATGGATGACCTTAGGCATTATTTGTGACCTTTGAAAAAACTTCTTTAGCCTTTCAAGCCTACCATTGCATAATTATCAATAGTTTACCCCATTTGAGCCTTTAACCTTTTCTTTGGCCACCTAATTATAAATTTTTACCCTTTTGTGAAATAATTCCCTCTTTTGAACCCGTCCCTCCTTGAATAGTGAGAATGAGGTTAAAAGCCTAAGTTGGGGTGTTGGTGTCAATGTCACGACCAAAACCCTAACTCAGGTCGTGATGGCGCCCAACGACGGGGTTAGGCAAGCCAACATAAATTTGACTAAGTGTTCCTTTTCATTTGATTAAATAGTTCGCCATTTACCGAATTTAATAAGTTAAAACATGATATCGAAAGATAATAACCCAATGGTAGATAAAAAAGCCATAAAGATGCGTGAGCCAATATACGAGCATATATATATATATATATATATACAGCCCAAAATCCCAAAATAACCACTACGTGTGTGCTAGGAACTAGTGTCACGAGTATCACGGGCAATCTAACTGAATATACACTAGAGACAAAAATATATATATACAATCCCACTGTCTGAAATAAGTAGACGGGAAAATAAGAAAAAGAAAACTCCAAGGCGCTGCCGAGGATCGTCAGGAGAAGCAGCTCACCGTGAAGTCCGGCCTGCTCAGTCAATATCGAGCTTCGGTCTGATAACCAGAAGCAGCATCCTCAGAACCTGTACAGTTAAGTACAGAAGTGCAGCATGAGCACATATTAAATAAATATGTACCCAGTGAGTATCCCGTCTAATCTCGAAGAAGTAGTGACGAGAGGTCGACTTGACTCTCACTAAGGTCCAACTGTACAAATATAAATCAGGATATAACGAAATGCAGTAGACATGTGAGACAGTAAGCAGCAAATATGTATCAAGTACAGAAATCCAGGCATCTACTGAAAATAAACAACAATGTACACTTTCCTTTCTCCCCAAATACCTGTCAAGCCAATATAAATGAAAACAGTACCAATAGACATGCGTACACACAAGGATAAGACAACCGGCCGGAGTCGTAAGGAAGTATCTAGACACTGAATAGACGTAAAGCTTCCCCCGCTTGCGAATCATACCTGCGACTCGGGTGCTGACACATTTATACAATTACCATAAAGCTCCCCTCCTTGATCGTGAATCATACATGCGATTCGAGTGCTGACTCTCATACCAATTTATCATAAAGCCTCCCTCGATCGCGAATCGTACCAGCGACTCGAGTGCTGACTCTTATATATACATATATATAAGAGTCTAAACTTGCAACAATGATTTATCATCTGGGAGTTCGAATGCAACTTTCCACATTCCCATACAATTTCAAAAGTAATAAACAACTCGAAATACATCCAAAGATACACATAAGGCAGATAGAGACATGCTTGTGAGCCCTAGAACTACCCGACAGGGCATAATAGTCGCTATGTACGGACTCTCGTCACTATGTACGCACATAGCCCCCAAACAATCACACACAGCATACAGAACACCTGTGGGGACAATTCCCTCTTACAAGGTTAGAAAGGAGACTCACCTCGTGTCGAATCTACCCCTCGGACCAAGCATGCGCCCGAAACTCCGAACTCTACACCCGAGGACTCGCAACTAGCCAAATATGGTACAATGATATCAATTCATGCTCAAAGTAGGGAAATTATCCTATTTTTTCAATAATTCAACATTCTTGAAGAATTCCCAAAATTCAACCCCGGGCCCGCACGCTCGAATTCCGAAAATTCTCAAAGGAATCACTCACCCATAGCCTAAGAGTCGTTAATATGTGGTTTCTACTTGAATTCATAGAAATAAATGGGTAATTCACCAATTTCTCAAGAACCCTATATTAGTACCCAAATTCTTGATTTTTCAACGATTTACTAGTTGATTCCATTAATAATTCATGTATTAAACTAGGTTTAGGAAAGAATTAACTTACCTCTTTAGTAGCTAGGTCGTGGGATATTTTCTCCAAGCTCCCAAGCTCTCAAATGGTGGATTTTGTAAGTTAAAAGATGAAGAATCACGTATTTAACACCGCCTGGCCTATAGGGATTTCGCACCTGCGGTCTCGCGCCTGCGAGCTGGGGCTCTTACCTGCGGAACTGGGAAAGAGGGGCTGGGGTCGCAACTGCGGTGGGTTGACCGCACCAGCGGTTCCGCCCCTGCGGACATTGGTCCGCACCTGCGAGAAAGGGGGACCCCAAGGGTTTTCGCACCTGCGAGGCTGGGACCGTAAGAGCGGTCCCGCACGTGTGACTAGGCCACCGCACCTGTGGTCACACCAGCAACAGGTGCACCACAACTGTTTTGGCTGGTTTTTTGCCTCGTATGGTGTCTTGGAGGCATCTGGGCCCACCCGAGCCCCCGTCCAAATATACCAACAAGTCCCAAATCATAATACAGACTTTCTAGAGACTTCAGAACACTCAAAACAACGCTAAAACTCAAAATCACACCCCAAAACCCTCAAATCCATAACTTAAGAACTTCAAGTTCTTGATTCTTATAACGATGCGCCGGACCGACCTATACTACTCGGAATGACTTCAAATTTTGCGAGCAAGTCATAAATGACATAATGGAGCTATTACCGGACTCGGAATTCCATTCGGGCTTTGATAACATAAAATCACGTTCCAAACCAAATTTTAAACTTAAGGAAATCCTGATTTCCATATTGGGCACCGAAATGCTCCCGGGTCATCGAAAACCCATTCTGAACATACGCCCAAGTCCAAAATCATCATACGAAGCTACTGAATCTGTCGGAAGAAAGTTCCGAGGTCGTTTGCTCAAAATGTTGACCGAAGTCAAATTTGGCCAAAAAGGCCAACCTTAAGGAACCAAGTGTTCCTATAGCACTCTAAACACTTCAAAATCCCGAACCACCCGTCCCCTCCAGTCATAAATCACATGAATCCGCTATGGGAAGTCTCATTTAGGGGAACGGGGTCCTAATACGCAAAACGACCGGTCAGGTCGTTACATCTCCCCCTCTTAAACAAACGTTCGTCCTCGAACGGGTCTAGAATCATACCTGAAGTGCTGAATAGCTGTGGATATCTGCTCCGCATGTCCTCCTCGGACTCCCAAGTCGCCTCCTCATCTAGTTGGCCCCTCCACTAGACCTTTACTGCAGAAACTCTCTTGGACCTCGACTGGCGGTCCTGCCTGTCAATAATAGCAACTGGCTCCTCCTCGTAGCCCAATTTCTCATCCAACTGAATAGTGCTGAAATAAACCACATGAGAGAAGTCGGCGTGATACCTCCGGAGCATGGATACATGAAAGACCGGATAAACTCCTGATAATCTGGGAGGTAAAGCTAGCTCATAAGCAACCTCTCCGACTCGCCTCAACACCTCGAAAGGACCTATAAATCTGGGGCTCAACTTGCCCTTCTTCTCGAATCTCATAATGCCCTTCATCGGCGAAACCTTAAGCAAAACCTTATCCCCCTCCATAAAGGCCACATCACGCGCCCTCTGATCCGCGTAATTCTTCTGTCTGGACTGTGCTGTGTGAAGCCTCTCCTAAATTAACTTCATCCTCTCCAAAGCATCTCTCACCAGATCTGTGCCATATAACTTAGCCTCGCCAGGCTCAAACCACCCGATAGGATAACAACACCGCTGACCATACAAAGCCTCAAATGGAGCCATCTCGATGCTGGAGTTATAACTATTATTGTACGCAAACTCCACAAAAGGCAAGAACCGGTCCCACTGACCCCCAAAGTCAATCACAGAAGCCCTGAGCATGTCCTCCAATATCTGAACTGTACGCTTCGACTGGCCATCCGTGTGAGGGTGAAATGCTGAACTGAGATCTATCTGAGTGCCCATCTCAATGTGCAATGCTCTCTAGAAGTGCGAGGTGAACTGAGGACCTCGGTCTGATATAATGGACATTGGCACACCGTGTAACCGGACTATCTCACGAATGTAGATCTGGGCTAGCCTCTCAGAAGTGTAAGTAGTAGCCATAGGAATGAAATGCGCTGATTTGGTCAATCGAGCCACAATGACCAAAACCGCGTCAACCTTTCGCAAAGTCCGAGGCAACCTAACCACAAAGTCCATACGATGCGCTCCCATTTCCACTACGGAATGGGCATCTGCTGAAGTAGGCCTCCTGGCCTCTGATGCTCGTACTTAACCTGCTGGCAATTAAGACACCTAGCGACATACTGCACAATGTCCTTCTTTATCCGCCTCCACCAGTAATGCTGCTTCAAATCACGATACATCTTTGTCTCTCCAGGATGAACAGAATACCGAGAACTGTGCGCCTCTGCTAGAATCCTCTCCCTCAGGCCATCAACGTCAGGAACACACAATCGACCCTGGAGTCTCAAAACGCCATCCTCGCCCAAAGAAACCTCCTTGGCCCTACCCTGGACCACTTCTCTCGAAGCTCTGCTAAACACGGATCATCGAACTGCCGAGCCTTAATCTCTCCCAACAATGATGACTGAGCAACCACATGTGCAAGAACTCGACGAGGCTCCGAAAGATCTAACTTCACTAGGCAATTAGCCAAGGACTGAATGTCCAAGGCTAGAGGTCTCTCCTCTACTGCAATGTAGGCCAAGCTACCCATACTCTCTGCCCTCCCGCTCAAGGCATCTGCTACCACATTTGCCTAGCCCGGATGATTTAGAATGGTGATATCATAGTCCTTCAACAACTCAAGTCATCTGCGCTGCCTCAAATTAAGATCCCTCTGCTTGAATAGGTGCTGCAAACTACGGTGGTCGGTATAAACCTCACAAGACACACCATACAAGTAGTGCCTTTAAATCTTCAAAGCATGAACAATCCCGCCAACTCCAAGTCGTGCACATGGTAATTCTTCTCATGAACCTTCAGCTGACGTGAAGCATAAGCAATAACTCTCCCATCCCGCATCAACACACATCCCAACCCAACGCGTGAAGCGTCGCAATACACAGTATACATCCCAAAACCGGAAGGCAATGTCAGAACTGGTGTTGAGGTCAATGCTGACTTGAGCTTCTGAAAGCTCACCTCGCACTCGTCGGACCACTGAAACGGGGCATTCTTCTGAGTCAATCTAGTCAATGGAGCTTCAGTAGAAGAGAATCCCTCCACAAATCGGCGATAATAGCCTGCTAGGCCCAGAAAGCTCCTGATCTCTGTAGCTGAAGTAGGACGCGGCCAACTCTGAACTGCCTCAATCTTCTGTGGATCAACCTTGATACCCTCTCCGGATACCACATGCCCCATAAATTCCACACACTCTAACCAGAACTCACACTTGGAGAAGTTAGCATATAGCTTCTGTTTCCGCAAGGTCTGGAGCACAACTCTCAAATGCTGCTCATGCTCACCTAGGCTCCGTGAGTAAATCAACGCCATGAATACAATGACGTAAGAATTAATATACGGCATGAACACCCTATTCATCAAGTCCATGAATGCTTCTAGGGCATTAGTCAAGCTAAAGGACATCACCAGGAACTCATAATGGCCATATCTGGTACAAAATGCAATCTTCGGAACATCTGAAGCCCGAATCTTTAAGTGATGATAACCCGATCTCAAATCAATCTCAGAAAACACACGAGCACCCTGCAACTGGTCAAACAAATCATCGATGCGCGACAGAGGATACTTGTTCTTGATGGTAACCTTATTCAACTGTCGGTAATCAATACACATCCGCATAGACCCATCCTTCTTTTTCCCAAATAGGAATGGATCACCCCATGGAGACACACTCGGACTGATGAACCCATAATCCAACAACTCCTCAAGATGCTCCTTCAACTCCTTAGGAGCCATACGGTACGTGGGAATAGAAATGGGCTGAGTATCTGGAGCCAAATCAATATAGAAATAATTGTCTCGATTTGGAGGCATGCCTGGAAGGTCTAAAGGAAATACATCGTCAAACTCTCGAACAACTGGCACCGAATCAATAGTCGGGGACTCGGCGGTGGTGTCCCGCACATAAGCAAGGTAAGTCAAACACCCCTTCTCGACCATATGCTGAGCCTTCACGAAGGAAATGACCCGGCTGGATGCACTAACTGAAGAACCCCTCCACTCCAGCCTAGGCGACTCAGGCATGGCTAAAGTAACTATCTTGGCATGGCAATCTAACAATGCATGGTAAGGAGATAGCCAATCCATGCCTAGAATAACCTCGAAATCAACCATGTCGAGATACAGAAGGTCCGCTCTGGTCTCGAATCCATAGAAGGTAATCACACAAGGCCGATAGACCCGGTCTACCACCACAGAATCACCCACAGGAGTAGACACATATATTGGAGAACCCAAGGAATCACGGGGAAAATCCAGAAAATGAGAAAATAGTACTGAAACATATGAATATATGGACCCTAGATCAAATAGTACTGAAGCCTCTCTACCACATACTGGGATAATACTTGTGATCACGGCGTCTGAGGCCACTACATCTGATCTGGCTGGAATGGCATAAAATCTGGCTGTAGCACCTGATGACTGAGCTCCCCCCAGAGTGAACAGGAGCCGACTGACCTCCTCCTGACTGGCCTCCCCCTCTAGGATGACCCCTGCCGACCTGTCCGCCACCTCTAGGTGACCGGACTACTGGTGCTGAACTCATAGGCTGATAACCCTGCTGCATTGACTTGCCTCGAAACCAGGGACAATCCCTCCTCACATGGCCTAAGTCTCCACACTCGTAACAGCTCACAGGTGGCATATCCTGCTGTCCCGAAGAAGAAGATCCTGAATGGCTGTAGAGCGGTGTGAACCCTCTTGGCATAGCACTGAAATAAGAACTGGAGGATCTCTGGCGACTGGAGTAACCACTGGGTGAACCCTGAATAGCTGGAGGACGATAGGAACGCTCTAGAACGACACTGAACTGGGGCCTCACTGGAACACCTCGAGGAGGTAGTGAAGGTGCTGAATATGAAGGCCTGCTGGGCTGTCCACCCCCAAACTAACCTCTGCTCCTAGCTGGGGCATTCTTGAAGTCACCGGAGAACCTAGCCCTCTTGTCCTGCTGACCCTGCTCCCTACTCCTCAATCGATAACCCTCGATAGCCATGGTAGATCTGATACCTGGATGCAATCCTTCTACAAACCTCCGCACTCTCTCAACATTGGTGGGTAGTATCATAAGTGCATGGCGTGATAGCTCTGAAAATCTGGCCTCATAATCTGTCACGGACATCTGCCCCTGCTCTAGCCGCTCAAACTGACCCTGCAGCTCTTCCCTCTCAGAGGGTGGAATATATCTATCCAAGAACATTTGTGTGAACTTCTCCCAAGTAACAAGAGGAGAATCTGCTGGCCTGCTGAGTATGTAAGACTGCCACCACCTGTGAGCACTGCCCTCTAACTGAAATGTGGTGAAATTCACTCCATGGGACTCTAGGATCCTCATGTTGTGAAGTCTGTCCATGCACCTATCAATGAAGTCCTAGGCATCCTCACTTCGCTCACCCCCAAAGACTGGAGGGCGTAACCGAGTCCATGTATCCAACATCTTCTGTTGATCGTCCTCTGCAACTGGTCTGAGCCCTGGTGCTACTGCTATAGGCTGGACCCCACCCACGGGCGGTGTATCTAAGGTATGGTGTACTGCTGCTGCCTGTTCTGCGGCCTGAGCTGTAGGGGTCTGGACTCCCCCTCCTGCCTGAGAAGTGGTAGGATTTACTGGAAATAAACCAGCCTGGGACATGGTGTCCATGAATCTCATCATACGTCCCATGACCTCCTGGAAGCCCGACGCCATCATAAAGCCCACTAGAGCTGGAGCTACTGGAGGCACCTCATCCTGCTCCTCTATGATAGGGTCCTCTGGTTGTGCGACTGGAAGAACTTTGGGACACCCTCGCCCCCTACCTCGGGCCGCTGCCCTCCCCCTGCCTCGACCACGTCCTCGGGCATTGGGGGTAGCGGCATCTCCCAGATCAGGAACTTCGGATGCGCGTGTCCTCACCATCTGTGAAAGAATAGAAGAATAAGCTTGATTACATCATCAATTGCACGATAGAATATAAATAAAGGGAGGTTTCCTAACACCCTATAGCCTCCTGAAGATAAGTACCGACGTCTCCGTACCAATCCGAGAGACTCTACTGGGCCTGCCCGTGACTCGTGAGACTTACGTGAACCTAGAGCTCTGATACCAACTTGTCACGACCCAAAACCCTAACTCAGGTCGTGATGGCGCCCAACGACGGGGTTAGGCAAGCCAACATAAATTTGACTAAGTGTTCCTTTTCATTTGATTAAATAGTTCGCCATTTACCGAATTTAACAAGTTAAAACATGATATCGAAAGATAATAACCCAGTGGTAGATAAAACAACCATAAAGATGCGTGATCCAATATACGAGCATATATATATATACAGCCCAAAATCCCAAAATAACCACTACGTGTGTGCCAGGAACTAGTGTCATGAGTATCACGGGCAATCTAACTGAATATACACTAGAGACAAATATATATATATATATACAATCCCACTATCTGAAATAAGTAGACGGGAAAATAATTAAAAGAAAACTCCAAGGCGCTGCCGAGGATCGTCAGGAGAAGCAGCTCACCGTGAAGTCCGGCCTGCTCAGTCAATATCGAGCTTCGGTCTGATAACCAGAAGCAGCATCCTCAGAACCTGTACAGTTAAGTACAGAAGTGCAGCATGAGCACATATTAAATAAATATGTACCCAGTGAGTATCCCGTCTAATCTCGAAGAAGTAGTGACGAGAGGTCGACTTGACTCTCACTAAGGTCCAACTGTACAAATATAAATCAGGATATAACGAAATGCAGTAGACATGTGAGACAGTAAGCAGCAAATATGTATCAAGTACAGAAATCCAGGCATCTACTGAAAATAAACAACAATGTACACTTTCCTTTCTCCCCAAATACCTGTCAAGCCAATATAAATGAAAACAGTACCAATAGACATGCATATACACAAGGATAAGACAACCGGCCAGAGTCGTAAGGAAATATCTAGACACTGAATAGACGTAAAGCATCCCCCGCTCGCGAATCATACCTGCGACTCAGGTGCTGACACATTTATACAATTACCATAAAGCTCCTCTCGATCGCGAATCATACCTGCGATTCGAGTGCTGACTCTCATACAAATTTATCATAAAGCTTCCTTCGATCGCGAATCGTACCAGCGACTCGAGTGCTGACTCTTATATATATATATATATATATATATATCTAAGTTATCAATAAGCTCAGTATAGGCTAAACTTGCAACAAGGATTTATCAACTGGGAGTTCGAATGCAACTTTGCACATTCCCATAATATTTCAAAAGTAATAAACAACTTGAAATACATCACACACGGCATACAGAACACCTATGGAGACAATTCCCTCTTACAAAGTTAGAAATGAGACTCACTTCGTGTCGAATCTACCCCTCGAACCAAGGATGCGCCCGAAACTCCAAACTCTACACCCGAGGACCCGCAACTAGCCAAATATGGTACAATGATATCAAGTCATGCTCAAATTAGGGAAATTATCCTATTTATTCAATCATTCAACATTCTTGAAGAATTCTCAAAATTCAACCCCGGGCCCGCACGCTCAAATTCTGAAAATTCTCGAAGGAATCACTTACCCATAGCCTAAAAGGTCGTTAATATGTGGTTTCTACTTGACTTCATAGAAATAAATGGGTAATTCACCAATTTCTCAAGAACCCTAAATTACTACCCAAATTCTTGATTTTTCAATGATTTAGTAGTTGATTCCATTAATAATTCATGTATTAAACTAGGTTTAGGAAGGAATTAACTTACCTCTTTAGTGGCTAGGTCGTTGGATATTTTCTCCAAACTCCCAAGCTCTCAAATGGTGGATTTCGTAAGTTAAAAGATGAAGAATCCCGTATTTAACACTGCTTGGCCTATAGGGATTTCGCACCTGCGGCTCAGGGACCGCACCTGCGGTCTCGCGCCTGCGAGCTGGGGCTCGCACCTGCAGAATTGGGCAAGAGGGGCTGGGGTCGCACCTGCGGCGGGCTGACCGCACTAGTGGTTTCGCCCCTGCGGACATTGGTCCGTACCTGCGAGAAAGGGGGGACCCCACGGGTTTCCTCACCTCCAAGGCTGGGACCGCAGGAGCGGTCACACCAACAACAGGTGCCCCAGCAGCTGCTTTGGCTGGTTTTTGGCAATGGTGGTTTTCGGGAGGAACCTGGGCCCACCCGAGCCCCCGTCCAAATATACCAACAAGTCCCAAATCATAATACAGACTTGATCGAGCCTTCGGAACACTCAAAACAACGCTAAAACTAAAAATCACACCCAAATACCCTCAAATCATAACTTAAGAACTTCAAGTTCTTGATTCTTATAATGATGCGCCGGACTGACCTATACTACTCGGAATGACTTCAAATTTGGAAAGCAAGTCGTAAATTACATAACGGAGCTATTCCCGGACTCGGAATTCCGTTCGGACATTGATAACATAAAATCACGTTCCAAACCAAATTTCAAACTTAAGGAAATCCTGATTTCCATATTGGGCGCCGAAATGCTCCCGGGTCATCGAAAACCCGTTCCGAACATACGCCCAAGTCCGAAATCATCATACGAAGCTACTGAAACTTTCGGAACTAAATTCCGAGGTCGCTTTCTCAAAATGTTGACCGAAGTCAAATTTGGCCAAAAAGGCCAACCTTAAGGAACCAAGTGTTCCTATAGCACTCTAAACACTTACAAATCCCGAACCACCCGTCCCCGCCAGTCATAAATCACACGAAGCCGCTATGGAAAGTTTTATTTAGGGAAACGGGATCCTAATACGCAAAATGACCGGTCGGGTCGTTACAGTCAAGTTGGAAATTGGTAAGAACATTGAGTGTAAAAACATATACCTCAAAGATGTTTATATGAAGTTATTCAAGCTCTAAATAAAATAGTTGTATATAGAACAAAAGAGAAAAGAGAAACACGCACACACCCACCCACCCACCTACACACACACACACACACACACACACACACATATATATATATATATTAGTCTCTTATATGTGAAGTGTGAATTAAGAATACTCCTCCGAATTTTAGTTTTAAATCTAAAACGTAAGTTATATGGGGAAGAATAATTTGTGTGACAAATTTTTGGCCCATATTCTATAACGACTCTAGGATAATGCCAGTTAGAAGTGTACCATCCTCATAAATAGTCAGTATGAAGCTCTTACCGAGAAACATGTAAAGAGGTACAAATATTATAATAGAAGTTCAAGTTGTGGATGTGAATTATACCTATGTGATGTGAGATTTTAAGGTAAGTAAGGTAAAGGTGAACAATGTACGAAATACTCAAATACAGAAGGTTGTGAATAGTCCATACTTCGGACAAAAGGCTAGAGGCGCTGGAATTCAGTATCCAGGAATGATAGCAGCATCATTAATGGCATATCTTCCAGCCTTTGGTTTCAAGGTACCGAGAGATATAGCCAAGAGAGTAAAGAAGAGTTAGAGACAATGTGATGTTTCGCTTGATGTTCTAGAATAACATAAGGAAATCTATGGTGCAAGCAAGTTAAAGGGAGAATGAGAGTAGTATAAATAGACATGTATAGGTTGCAAGCTAAAGTATGGTAAAACGACAAGATTTTAAGAAGACATGAGTAAGGACAAGAAAGGGTGAGTGAGAAGGTGACGAGAAATGGATAAGTCCTCGGGATTAAGCCCATGAAAAAAAAGAGCTAATGATTTCTCTAAATAATAGAAAGCTAAGCATAGCCTGAATGAAACCAAAGAAGTCTAAGACTAGTAGCATGAAGAGATGGAATGCTGCCCTAGTAATAGAAGGAGGGTGTTGATTAGTGGTGATTTTACCACTCATTTTAGCCTCCTTTCGTTAGATTTTGCTTCCTTCAAAGGTAACTTGAGGTCGTTTATAGTGTGTATTTGCTCGAATTTTAGGGAAATGATGCCATGAAGTGGTTGGTGTTGAATTGGAGTGAAGTTGAGCAAAACATGGTGAAATATGCACAGAACTTCCAGTGATTCCGCACCAGCGGACTTTAGGCCGCTGGTGCGACCTCGCACCTGCGAAGGAATCATCGCACCTGCGAAGAAAGGCTCAGCTATACAGAAATCGCACCTGCAGAGTAGTTCATGCACCTGCGGTTCCGCAGGTGCGACCATTTGTCCGCTTCTGCAGAAATTGACCAAGGCTTCCAGATTCGCACCTGTGAGTATATTTTCGCTCATGCGGAACCGCACCTGCGAAGAATCTTCCGCAAGTGCGGTCAACGGGCATCAGATCTAGAAAAATATGTAAAATCACATTTTTCATTCCCAACTCACATATACTCGACCTAGCAGTCATTTTTGGAGTATCTTGGCATATCTTTGGCTTTGTAAAATATATTTTGAGTAGAGAAGAACATGTCTTGAAGCTAGGGCTTTGCACACACACTTGGGTCTTGAAGATTCACCATTGTGGTTAAGGATTTCTTACCCATTTATGTTTATTTCTTCATTTCCTTGCTTTGTATTGAATATCTAAGTGTGTAGTATTAGTTCCATCACTTGAATCTTTTTTATGGGAATACTCATATTTAAAGTGTGGATTAAATACCTTGTTGTGCTTATGTATTGAATGATTTTCATATATTTATGAAGTGAGTTGTTGTTTATTTAATTATACTTGTTCTTTAATGTTTCCAAAGGGATTAGCTAACCCTAGGACTCGCCCATTAACTCCGACTTAATTTTGGAAAAGATAATTTGGGGTTGGGAAAGATTAATTAACAAGAACTTGAGTCTTTAACCCTCATTTTATAGATTCTACCTAGGGATAGGATTGAACTACTTGTAGCCAAATCCGAAAGTGATTAATTTCTTAATTGGGTTAGGAATAATTCAATTAGGAAGTCTTGTTAGTCTTTGGGAAAACCTAATTAAGAATTATTATCCGTGGCTAATTAACATAACTCGCTCATATTTGTAAAATCGTAAAATACATTGGATCGTTACTTGAGTGTAATACCCGAAGCATCGATACTTGTCGCCATTGATCAATTTACTTGCTTTCTAGGTTAGTTTATAGTTTCGCATTTAGTTCTAAACAATTATCAAAACCAAAATCTTATTTGTTTGGCATTGCGCGATAAGTGATAATTCTCTTGCATTCCTAATCGCCCTCAAATTGTTCTCTGTGGGATTCGACCCCAACCTTGTTGGGTTATTATATTTGACAATCGACCGCTTACACTTTTCTAAGGTGTAATTTGAGCGTATCAAATTTTGGCGCCGTTGCCGGAGAACAATTAGCGTAACTTAGGTTGTTTGAGAAGTAATCTTAAGTGCTTTGATCCAAACTTATGAATATTTGTGTAATTATTTTTCTTGTTTATTTTCTTAATTTAAAAAATAAAAATTAAAACAAATATATATATATATATATATATATATATATATATATATATATATATATAATGATTATTGGTCGGATGGTAGTTGTTCATATTTTGATGACCCTTGTCCTTATTTTGGAGGACCACACTCATGGCAAAATTATTTAAATTCTCCCGGGGATGGATTGTGCGCACAATTTCAAACCCATGAGTGGAGTATTTGTGATAGGTGTGGTTGCCAAAATGGTCATTGGTATGATTGTTTGTATTTGTGTGTCCCTTCCCCGAGCTGCCACTATGATAAATCTACTTTTTGTGATGGAAAATTTAGGGGCCATAAAGAGGAGGAAATTGATCATGGTAGAAATGGAGAGTTCAAGCTCATGTTGGAGTGCCTACTTGAAGAAGGAAACCATGAGCAAAATTCTTTGGAAGAACTTTTGGAGACTAGCCTCCAAAATGATTTGGCACTTGAAAGGTTACACTCACAAATGAATGCAATGATTGAAGCTTCAAGGGTTCAAAAAGCCTTGGAGGTGAGTGAGAGCCAAGAAGTTGAAAATTCTTCCTTGGAACTTGAACAAAGCCAAGAAGAACTCTCAAATGCTCAAAATGATAGGATGATACTTATGTTGGAGGCCATTCTTCAAAATGAGAAAAAGCACAACCTTGCGCTTGAAGAATTGAAACATGATGTGGCTCAAAATAATGAACACATCCGCACCTTGGAGGATCATATGCAAGCATTGATGGAGACTCATCATGCATCTCAAGTTGAAAGTGTGGATGGAAGTCAAGAAGAGTTCAATTCCGAGGGTGAGAGTGAGTGCTACTTTGAGGAATCACGCCTTGAACATCCGCCAACCGACTCCATGAGTGTTAGTGATGGCAACAAAAATATGGAATTAGAGTCAACCGGGGTAATTGAAAATTTGGTTGAAATTGACTCTATTCCGGGGAAAAATGAGGATGTCAAAATCGGGAAAAATTTGCGAGTTGGAAGTTTGAAGGCACATTCCAAGAATTTTTCAACATTGGAATTTTGTGGTTAAACGGAGGTTGAACTACACGTATCAATGGGGGATTGCGAGGAGGAAAAATTCATACCATACATCTTGCAATTTGAAGAACCAAGAAAGCAAAATGACATTCCTCACATGAAGCCCAAGAAGTGCAAAATGAAGAAATTAAGGCTTGGCTCGGTCATCTACTTACCACCCCCCACCGCCCGTGGTCACAAGCTTGATTCCAAGCTTGGCGCCCAAGTCATATCCTCCAAGTAGCGAGAAAAGTGATAAAGTTGATTTGCGTCGTGCCACGATGTTAAACGCGACGCTTGGTGGGAGGCAACCCATCGTTTTTCAAAATTTTTGGTCGTTTTTTAAAATTTTCTTTTTAGAATAGCTTATTATATTTTTTCTAACCAATCTTCCAAGTTTCACTTTTTTCGGAGTTGATTTGAGCAGGTCGGGGATACCGGGTGGTCAAAACCAGTGCAAGAAAATAAAACAATTGCTGGGCAAACACACTGACCAACTCTACTATGCCCCATGTCAATTATGCTATCGCAGAGTGGTATCCGCGACCAAAAATGCGATCGCAGATCCATACATTATGTTTGTGGCTGAACCCAGGTATTTTTGCACCTGCGGTCAGGTTTCCGCAGGTGCGGCTTCGTAGAAGCGGTAACTGTCATCGCAGGTGTGGCTTTGATCGCAAGAGAGGCCTTTTCTACGCACCTGCGGAAATATATCCGCAGGTGCAAAAGTTGCCCAGTTAAAACTCCTAATTCTAACTCCCTAGGTCAGTCTCTACGCCCTAATTTCAAAGAACAGGAAAACTTCCTCACACTTCCTCACACCCCCATATCTCACTCACTGCAATTCACAAGAACCCAGGTATCTTCACCTACTCACTCCTTTTGCCGTCTCTATTTTGTTTTTATTTGGTTACTTTGTCAGGCCTTCACTGGCCATGAACATTCTCCTTTTTATTTTTGTTCTTTTTGATTCTTTACTGATTTAGGATAGAATTGGGGCGAGATTTGGTTGAGAGTAGACATCTGAGTGCTGGCTGCAATGAAGCGATAAAATGTGGTGAGACTTTGAAAGCCCAATCCATGTGAGGAAGGAATAAACTTTATATGATCACAAGGTGTTCGACTAATTGATTAAGTGACAATTGAGTGCTTCGTACCTTAATTTTAGTGTTAATGAAGTTAGAAAAAACTTTGGTACACTAATCTGAAAGTCTTGAGTACATATTAGTGGCCAAAAGCAAAGCGCAAGTAAAAAATGACACAAAAAAATCTGGGCAGTTGAGTTTTGGACGAAGGACCGCAGGTGCGGTCAAATTTCCGCAGGTGCGACCTCGCACCTGCGAGTCCATCACCGCAGGTGCGAAAACTTCGGCAGGAGCGACTCAATTTTCCGCAGGAGCGAAACTGCACCTGTGGTAAAAGATCCGCAGGTGCGAAAACTGCCCAGCCTTGCCAAAAACCAATAGCTTTGCAACAAGGCCTTCCTGGGCCCATTCGACTTGGTTCTTTGGCCTATTTGCAGTGTTTTAAGATGCTTAATGCTATTCTACTGCTTGAATGACTTCATTTTGATTTTTGTAGGTATTTTGACTCAGAAATGGATACGAACGCAACCCGAAATTCTGAAATTGAGGAGGAGACTGGAGAGCACTATGATGATAACAGGTTTAGATCGGCTGCATGTCAACGCCGGTTCTATGAACAACTCCTCACCAAGAAATAGGTACCTGAGCGAGGAATTGCTGAGGACAAACTGAGCGAGAAGCTACCGGATTTCTATGCTAGGCTGGTATCTTCTGGGTGGACATGCTTCATTCCCACTCCGTGCAATGCTAATGAGACATGGGTTCGAGAGTTTTATGCAAATCTCAGGCGTGCAACCTTTGACGATCCTTACCTCATCATCAGAGGGAAACTAGTGAGGTTCGGGGTGGAGGAAATAAATGCAGTTCTCGGAATTCCAAACCACCCAATGGAGCCAGTAGTAGAGAAGGAGCAATGTGACAACTCAGCATGGCTTGCGTCCAGATTGTACCCTGAGAGTGTAAGACCAAAGTAGGCTACCAAGAGGGAAAGGCTTGAAGTCAACTGACTTCACAGCCGAAGCCAAGATATGGCTCTATATACTGAGCAGCAGAGGGTCCCCCAGTGGGGAATATTACAGATCTGTCTTACACCAGGACGTTGATTATTGCCTGCCTGATTGATGGCATTCCAGTGAACCCGGGCCATTACATTTTGGGTGAGATGCGGAAGTATGTGCTTGACAATGGGCCAGGGTTACTATTTCCGTCCTTGATCACTGAGTTGTGCCGGCGGGCACAGGTCGAGGAATGCCCCGGTGATCAGTGGGTGCCCGCCGACAAACCTTTCCAGCCATTGAGGGTCAAGGGAGAGGGTGGATCAGTAAAGATCAAGAAAAGGAAGATTACCACCACTATTTCCGAGGTTGGATCCTCCTCCCAGCCTACTTCATCAACGGGTCCTTTTGGGGAGGTGAACTCCCAGCTTGCCCTTCTGGGGGACCTTGTGTCCAAGCTCCCCACTGGACCTTCCACTTCACAACCACAACCTCCACCTGACTACTACTCCAGGGCCGAGATGAAGAAGTACTTTGATACTCAGGACAAGATGGCTGCTTCTCAGGACAAGATGGCTGCTTCTCTGACACAGCTGGATTCTGCATACACTAGCTTTGCCAAGGCACATGTTGACCTGCAGGCATCATTTGACAAGGAGAAGGAGAAGAACAAGAAGAAAGGTAAACTCCTAGTAAAAGTGTGGAGGGGGTTAAAGGCAATCTTCAGGTGGGGGGCAGCCGAGCAAGCCGCTGCCAGTTGCAGATGCTGAGGATAGCGAGGAATACTCGTTCATGACTAATGCGAATGATGCAGATGATGATGATGATGATGCCGAGAGCTCGCCACAGCATTGACCAGCCTTGTCTCCTGCAGTCTGCTAGTCTGATGCAGACCTTAGGGAGATCCTCAAAGTTTGCTATTTATTTTGATATTGTGCAGTGGGGACACTGCAATGTTTCAAGTTGGGGGTGGCTTTTGTACATTTTATCTTTCATGACATAGTTTATGACATTGTTATGTGCCCTTGCTGGGCTTCGTTGTTATGTATGGATATTATGTGCTCTTGCCGGTCTTGTTGTGGAGTATATCTATGATTTTGCTAAGCTTGGTGTGATTGGCTTATTTTCTTTAGTAGTTGGATTATTTTTAGTTTCTTTTGTATCATTTATTTTCTTTAATAGTTGGTTTTATTTTAGTTCTTTAGTTTTTTTTAGTAGCCTTGCTCTTTAAATTTTTATTTCCGTAATATTACATCCTTGGGTTTTCTTTATGCTACGGTTCTTTCCCAAGGAACGTTTTTTAAGTGAACCGGGTGACTTGTCCCTATGATAGATGGTGTGACAACTTTTTTAAGGGAATTAGTCTTGTTTTGCTCGGAAGAGACTTTTGGATTATTTGGTACTATTGAAATTAGTCTCTTGTATGTGAAATGTGAACTAAGAATACCCCTCCGAAATTTGATTTTGAATGAAAACAAGTAAGTTGCATGGTGAAGGTTAATTTTGGTGATAAATTCTTGGCTCTTTTAGTGACTCCTTGCACACTAGTTCGAAAATATTGCTCTAAACTCCTATAAAAAAAATGAAATTGATCCATCTTGATTAATTCATGTGCCATGTGTCTTGTGCTTATCTCCATCATCTAGAACTTGCCCGGTTAGTTTTTCAATGCTAATGATAATTATGTTTGGTTGGAGAAATGACCTTAGGCATTTTTTGTGTTATTTGAAAACCCCGTTAGCCTTTCGAGCCACCATTGTATAGATACTATCACTAGTTACCCCATTTGAGCCTTGAACTTTTTCTTTGGTCACATCATTACAAACATTTCCCTTTTTGCAAAATAATTCCTCTTTTGAACCCGTCCCTCCTTGAATAATGAGAATGAGGCAAAAAGCCTAAGTTGGGGGGTGTAGTGTCAAAGTGGAAATTGGTAAGGTTGTACATTGAGTGCAAAATATATACCTCAAAAGTTTTTTTTTTTAATTATTCAAGCTTCAACAGAAAAAAAAAGAAAAAAAAAGAGAGAAAAAGAAGTGTATATATGTAAATAAATATGGGAGCTTTGAAGAAATGTAGCGAGATATTTGAAGTTGTTCTATGTTGGTAACTAGACGCAAATGAGGCTATGTGGTTTGAAAAGAAACAAAGTGCAACAAGAAAGGAAAATGTGAGTAGTGTTCAAGGAGGGTGTAGTCATTTCCCCAAATGTATATCCTACCCTTCCCTAAACCTACGTTACAAGATTAAAAATCCTTTATGGGATCTCCAACCAAATATTTTTGAATATGCGATGAATTAAAATAAGGGCAAGCCTATGGTATGATTGGTTGTAACACTTGAAAGTCTTTGTGAGTGTGAGTGTCTTTGTAAATATGTCCTTTGTTGTTGTCATTGTAAATATTGTGAGTTGGGACTTTCTTTCTTTCTTGTGAAGGCACATGAATTAGGATTGAACGGTGAAATTGATATATTAAAAAAAATGAACGAGTTGAGCATTTGTAGTAGACTAGTGTTGTTGAGTCACTTCTTGAGGCTTTTCTTGTCACTTGATTATTTTTGAAACTTCCTTGCACTTCTTGAAGTTGTTTGCAAATGAGGGAGTTATTCGGTTAAGATGCATACTTGAGCCTAATTATTAGTACCAACCAAATCCATAAGTATAATGCATAGTTGGAGAATGTGACTTGTGAATAAGAGCAATGCAACTTGTGTTTGAAATAGTAGAACCTCATTGAGTTATTAGTTTTGATTTGCTTGAGGACAAGCAAAAGTTCTAAGTTGGGGGGTGTTGATGAGTGGTGATTTTACCACTCATTTTAGCCTCCTTTCGTTAGATTTTGCTTCCTTCAAAGGTAACTTGAGGTCATTTATCGTGTGTATTTGCTCGAATTTCAGGGAAATGATGCCATGAAGTGGTTGGTGTTGAATTGGAGCGAAGTTGAGCAAAACATGGTGAAATATGCACAGAACATCCAGTGATTTCGCACTTGCGGACCTTAGGCCGCTGGTGCGACCTCACACCTGCGAAGAAAGGCTCAGCTGTACAGAAATCACACCTGCGGAGTAGTTCACACACCTGCGGTTCCGCAGGTGCGACCATTTGTCCGCTTCTGCGGAAATTGACCAAGGCTTCCAGATTCGCACCTGTGAGTATATTTCCGCTCCTGTGGAACCGCACCTGCAAAGAATCTTCCGCAGGTGCGGTCAACGGGCATCAGATCTGGACAAATATGTAAATTCACATTTTTCATTCCCAACTCACATATACTCGACCTAGCAGTCATTTTTGGAGTATTTTGGCATATCTTTGTCTTTGTAAAATATATTTTGAGTAGAGAAGAACAAGTCTTGAAGCTAGACTTTGCACACACACTTGGGTCTTGAAGACTTCACCATTGTGGTTAAGGATTTCTTGCCCATTTATGTTTATTTCTTCATTTCCTTGCTTTGTATTGAATATCTAAGTGTGTAGTATTAATTCCAACACTTGAATATTGTTTATGGGAATATTCATATTTAAAGAGTGGATTAAATACCTTGTTGTGCTTATGTATTGAATGATTTTCTTATATTTATGAAGTGAGTTGTTGTTTATATAATTATTCTTGTTCTTTAATGTTTACAAAGGGATTAGCTAACCCTAGGAATCGCCCGTTAACTCCGAATTAATTTTGGAAAAGATAATTTGGGGATGGAAAAGATTAATTAACAAGAACTTGACTAACCCTCATTTTATAGATTCTACCTAGGGATAAGATTGAACTACTTGTAGCCAAATCCGGAAGAGCTTAATCTCTTAATTGGGTTAGGGAATAATTCAATTAGGAAATCTTGTTAGTCTTTGGGAAAAGCTAATTAAGAATTATTATCCGTGGCTAATTAACATAACTCGCTCATATTTGTAAAATCGTGAAATACATTGGATCGTTACTTGAGTGTAATACCCGAAACATTGATACTTGTCGCCATTGATCATTTTACTTGCTTTCTAGGTTAGTTTATATTTTCGCATTTAGTTCTAAAAAATTATCAAAACCAAAATCTTATTTGTTTGGCATTGCGCGATAAGTGATAATTCTCTTGCATTCCTAATTGCCCTCATATTGTTCTCTGTGGGATTCGACCCCAACCTTGTTGGGTTATTATATTTGACAATCGACCGCTTACACTTTTCTAAGGTGTAATTTGAGCATATCAGGTGTAATTGAGGTAAATAAAGGATGATGTTTGGGTCTTCGATTGAGATATGATTTCAAAAAAATGGTACATGATTAAAATACCCACGTAAGGTGAATCACATTGGGATGCTACGAAATACGGTTATGGAAGCATGGTATCGCCTCAGGTGGATCAGTGCATTTCAGATGTTCCCCGATAAGACGTGAGCCCTAGCGGTAGTGTTACATAAGAGGTCAAGTTATCAGTAGTAGATTATAAATCAACATTAAGGTGAATCAACAACAAATGTCTAAAATAAATACAACTCGGCGGTTCGAGACAATTCCGGGAGCGAAAGAGGTGGACATGGTTCACTCAAAGTGTCGTAGATGCTAGAGAGTACCTGGTCCGGAAATTTTACGCCAATGTGGTGCACATAAAGAAGGGGACGAAAGTGAGGAATCTGAAAGTGAGGTTTGACCAGAGCTCCTTGAACACATACTTAGGGTTGGAGGATGTTGAGCCAGTGCAATAGTTGGAAAAGCTGTCTATGGGCGATGCAGCTCGCACATGGCTAGATGAGATTCTGAAAGCTTCGGGACAACCACCACCATGGATCTTAACAGGGGTTCCTATTTAACGGGATACCCTAAATTTTGAGGCAAAGGGATGGCAGACGTTTGTGTGTAGCAGAATAGACCCGTGCCAAAATGAAACAAATCTCCCAATCCCACGGGCAGTGCTAGTCGCCTCTATCATGGCCGGGTACCCAATCAATGTAGGTGCCGTAATGTTGGCCAACATGTCTTTTGTTGGCAGGCAAGGTGATAGTTACTACCCGTATCCCAACACTATCACAAAGTACCTTACGAATGCGGGGGTGGAGCCAAAGAATTTTGATACAAAGGTTCGAGCAAAGGATCTTTTCGCTTTATATTCTCTGAAGGACCGAGGAACCCGAAGAATAAGGGTCAGGCTTTTACTACCGTGGGCCAGTACGATGAGCCTTCGGTGGTAGCAGCAGAGCCATCAGGCATGCCTTCCACTTCAGTAGTGCTTTCGAATAGTGTAGCTGTTATGCCTCCACCTCATTCTTCAGGTCCTTCTGCATCAGTGCCTTCCACATCGGTTTTGAAGCTGGTACCCATGCCCACTCATCCACTATTTGTGCTACAGGTCTCCCAAACACTAGCAAGCCTCTACAACTGGATACAGAAAGCCACAACAAAGTTGACTGACATATCAAGTATTGTTACAGCACAGTCCTCCACCCCGGCACCCAAGTTCTAACCGACAGTCGAGGATACATTGAAAAAGATCTTGGAAAACCAAACCACCATCATGAACACCTTGGTAGCACATGGATCAATGATTGAGGAGCTGGGGAAGCAGGTAAAGAAAATGAGAAAATCCCAAGCGTCCAAGAAATAAGTTGACAGGTTGAGGAGAGAGGTGACCAAGATAGCAGCAACTAGTGATCTTCCATTTGATTTGCTCATAAGATTAGACCCACCAACACCAGTAACTCTAGCAGCACCATCTGTTCCAGTGGCACCAACTGGCTAGTCTAAGGAGCAAGGCCAGGCAACAGACACTGCTGAGGCGGTGCAACAAATGTTCACCAACCCAGCTGCTCCTAGAGCCGAGGATGATGAGATCCAGTTAGAGGAGGATGAGGGCGGTGACGCTGCTATGGACACAGAGATGTCCAAGGCAACCTAGGGAGTCCTCCCTACTCTTACCTTTCCTTATTCTTATTTTGTTTAGCATTGGGGACAATGCTTATTTTTATTTGGGGAGGGGGGGGGTGGAGTTTATTTGATATTTGGATGATTTGACATATTGTAACGACCCGACCGGCCGTTTTGAGCTCTAGCACGTCGTTCGGTAGTTTGAGGGCATGAGCAACTTTATTTCAGGTATTATGACTCGTAGGCATGGTCGGAGTTAAATTTTGGGAAGTTTGGAGTCAAATTGGAAAGAAAATTCTCATTTCGGAAGCGTTAAGTTGGAAGAATTGACTAAGATTGGAATTTTGAGTAAACGACCTTAGAATCAAGATTTGAAGATTTCGGCAGGTTCGTATGATAATTTCGGACTTGGGCGTATGTTCGGATCGGGCTTTGGATAACCCAGGAGCATTTTGGCATATATTGTGGAAGTTAGCATTATAGAAGGAATTTCATAAGTTTGGGTTGAGATGCATTTTAGTGATATTGATGTCCGTTCGGGATTCCAAGATTGGGAATAGCTTCGTATGGTGATTCTGGAGTTGGGAGCGCGGTCGGAAGTGAATTCGGATGTCCGCAGTTCATTTTGGAGTCATTTTGCTAAAGACATAAATTTGATGTTTTTGAGAAATCCGAACGAAAGTGGAAATTTTGATATCAGGGTCATAATGCGATTCCAAAAGTTGGAGCAGGTCCGTAATATTGAATGTGACTTGTGTGCAAAATTTGGGGTCAATCGGATGTGATTTGATAGGTTTCGACGTCGTATGTAGAAGTTTGAAATATCTAAGTTCGTAAAGAACGAATTGGAGAGAGATTTGTTGTTTCGATGTTATTTGGTGTTATTCCAGACCTCGAGCAAGTCCGCATTATGTTTTGGGACAGGTTGGTGTAATTTGATAGGGTCCCGGGGGCCTCGGGTGGATCCCGGGTGGTTAACGGATCAAATTTGAAGTTGGAGAAGAGCTGAGGTTGCTGTCATCTGGTGTGACCGCACCTGCGAGGCTTTGGCCGCAGCTACAGAGCTGCAGGTGCGGCTTTGGCACCGCAGGTGCGAGGTTTGGCTGGCTTGGCTGGGAGCGCAGGTGCGATGCAATTTCCGCACCTGCGAAGGCACAGATGCGGACAATGGGGCACAGGTGCTGATCCGACTGGAGGAGAGGGAAGCCGCAGATGCGGGCTTTTGGGCGCAGGTGCGGGATCGCAAGTGCGAGATGTGGACCTGGTGCGGAAATGGGCCTGGGCACATTGTTTTAAAATCGGGAATTTGGCCATTTCCTCTCATTTTTCTCTTGGTTGGGCGATTTGTGTAGAGATTCAAGTGGGGATTTTCGTCATCTATGTCAAGGTAAGTTCTTACAACTCATTTCAAGTTAAATACATGATTTAGGTTCGGATTTAAGGGTAGCAAATTGTGAAAATAATGGAATTTGGAAGAAAACCTAGAAAGTGGTATTTTGGATTTTTACCACAAATTTGAGCATGAAAACTAGAGTAAAATATATATATTTGAGTTAGTAAGACTATGGGTAGAGTTTATCTTCGAGAAGTTTCGGAATCTGGGCACGTGGGCCCGAGGGTATTTTGGTCAAGTTTTCAAGCGAAGCCGGGAATTTATATAGTTTGAATTGTTACAAGTATTAGAATAGATTTTCATAGGTTTGCCCGTTATTTGGATAGCTCTGGGGTGTTGTGCATCAATTGGAGTTGTCGGAAGGGCGTGGAGGCCGGTTATGAATCTTCGGAGCGAGGTAAGTCTCCTTTCTAACTTTGTGAGGGGGAATTGTCCCCATAGGTGAATTAAAAAAATATGCGTTACTACTTGCGGGGCCTACGTACGTACGAGGTGACGGGAGTCCGTGCGTAGCTACTATTATGCTTGTGTCCGGGTAGTCTAGGACCCACTAGCATGCCTTACGTGTTAAACATGTGATCTTGCCAATAATATTAGAATGTTAATGCTATCGAACTAGTAATTTATTATGTAAGAAGGTTGGAGTTTACTTTTCTTAATCATTTAGAAAGAGAATTGATTCTTCCTTGGATAAATATGTTCCGGATAAATCTATAAAATTTGAAACCCTATCAAATTTGGCAAATAAATCTCCAGAAAAGCTTTAAATACTATTTCATGTTCACTTAAAAGAGAATTCTATCACTTTCTTGAATAGCTAATTTTCCTGATAAAAATGTGGTTTATTTGTGGGAATATGTGTATCTATGGGTGCCTGAGTCGCATGTATAATTCACAAGCATGATAACCTTATTATTTATGTATGACCGCGTCGCATGATAATTTCGCGAGCGGGGAAAATAGATGTATCTATTGTTCGAGCCGTTCGACCCTTCGGCAGTGCACATTTTATTATAGTTGGTCCGCGTCGTTCGACCCTCGGCATTTCTTGCGCATGAGAATTGCTGCATACTTTCTGTAATTATTACCTGCTTATTGGCCTGTGAGGTTTTAAATTATCAACTGAGATGACGAAGATTTAATGTGTTAAATGTGAAAGAAGTTGATATTTCTTATCCCTGATTATTATTAAATTGCCTATGATATTCATGCTAGTGTCTCACTTGATTATACTAAATTGACTTATAGAAAGTGTCAAACTCGACCTCTAGTCACTACCATTCTGAGGTTAGGCGGGATACTTACTGAGTACATGTTGTTTTCGTACTCATGCTACACTTGCTGCGCATTTTTATTGCACAGGTACATTCATAGCGATGTGGTCGACCTGGAGACTTAGGCGAGCTGCACCATCCAGGGACGACCCGCAGCCGGCAGAGTCTCCCTTATATTGTATTCATTTTCACTTTAAATTTCTTGTCCAATTTGTGTTTCGGACAAGCTTTGTAGTATTTGTAAAATTCTAAGAATTTGGTCATGCACTTGTGACACCGGATTCTGGTATGTGTTTGGGATGTATTTTATTAAAAAGGAACATTAAACCATCGTATGTAACTAGCGGGTTTTAATCAGTTATTATTTAATGAAGTGAAAAGTAATCATTTCCAAAAATCCATAAGGTCGTGACGGCGCCGGACACCACTGTCATGCAAGCCAATCATTAAATGGTTAAGTAAAATTTCCTATTTTAGCACTTTTGAAATCATTACCACATAATATCTGAATAAAATCCGCTAAGTAAATACGATACTCTAATATTAAATTTTAATAAAATAAATCCCAAACACATCCCAGAACCCGGTGTCACAAGTACATGAGCAAATTTCTAAGAATTAAACAGATACTACAATGCTTGTCCGAAATACAACTGGACAAGGAATTTAAAATAAAAATAAATACATCTGAGGGAGACTCTGTCAACTGCGGATCGCCTCCGGATGATGCAGCTCGCCTAAGTCTTAAAGCCGGCCACATCGCTGTGAAAGTACATGTGCAATAAAATACACAGCAAGTGTAGCATGAGTACGAAAACAACGTGTACTCAGTAAGTATCCTGCCTAACCTCAGAGAGGTAGTGACGAGAGGTCGAATTAGGCACTTCCTAGAAGTCAATTTAGTATAATCAAGTGAGACATTAAGCGGGAATATCATAGGCAATTTAATAAAATCAGGGATAAGTAATATCAACTTCTTTCACATTTAACACTTTAAATCTTCGTCATTTCAGTTGGCAATTTAAAAACTTCATAGGCCAATAAACGGGTAATAATTACAAAAAATACGCAGCAATTATCATGCGGAAGAAATGCCGAGGGTCAAACGGCGCGGACCAACAATCATACAATGTGCACTGCCGAAGGGTCGAACGGCTCGAATCATAGATGAATCTATTTTTCCACGCTTGCGAATCGATCATGCGATAGGGTCATATATAAATAATAGGGTTATCCTGCTCGCGAATCATACATGCGACTCAGGAACCCATAGATACACATATTCACACAATAAGTTCTCATTTTTATCAAGAAAGCAGTTACTCAAGAAAGTGGTAAAATTCTCTTTTAAGGAACACGAAAATAGTATTTAAATATTTGTCTTGAAATTCATTTGCCAAGTTTAATAATGCTTAAATATTATAACTTTATCAGGAACACAATTACCCGCGGAAGAATCAATTCTCTTTCTAAATGATTAAGAAAGGTAAACTCTAACCTTCTTAGGTAATCAATTACTAATTCGATAGCATTAACAGTCTAATATTATTAGCAAGATCACAAGTACAACACGTAAGGCATGCTAGTGGGTCCTAGACTACCCGGACACATGCATAATAGTAACTACGCACGGACTCCCGTCACCTCGTACGTACGTAGCCCCCGCAAATAGTAGCACATAATTAATTAGTTCACCTATGGGGACAATTCCCCCTCACAAAGTTAGAAAGGAGACATACCTCGCTCCAAAATTTCATAACCGGCTTCCAAGCCCTTCCGACGACACCAACTGATGTACAACGCCCCAAAACTATTCAAATAACGGGAAACCCATAAAAAATCACTCTAATACTTGTAACAATTCAAATTATTAAGTTCCCAACTCCGCTCGAAAAGTTGACCAAAAAGCCCTCCGGCCAACGTGCCCGGATTCCGAAATTTCTCGAAGATAAATTCTACCCATAGCTTTACTAACTCAAATATACAATTTGATCTAATTTTCATGCTTAGATTCATGGTAAAAGTCCAAAATTCTAAATTCTAAGTCTTCCCAAAAATCCCAAATTTATACTAATTTTTTCATGTCTAAATCCGTGTAAGATCACATATTTAACTCAAACATAGGAAGAAATCACTTACCTAGTGTTGCTTGGTGAAAATCCCTCCTTGAGCTCTCCAAAATCGTACAAGCCAAATGAAATAAATGGGCCAAAACTCGCTTTTAAAACAATCTGCCCAGGCTTCATCGAGTTGTACCTTGCGCTGTGCAGGTTGTACACCCTATTATAATTTTCCCCTGTTGTCCACCTTTTATTAAAACGCCCATAACTCCTTGTAGAAATACCCAAATGACAAACGGTTTGCAGATATAGAAACTAGACTCGAAGATCTTTCATTTGATAGGTTGTACACCATATAACGCTTTATATATTCCGAGATATGAGCTTCCAAAGTCGGCTCTATGCATCAGTAAATTCTGTCGAAACTACTTCACCAGCCATCATAACATTCTGATCAAATGTCCAAATCATGAATGGTTTAACATTCTCGAAACTAGAATGCAAGGGCTACAACTTTTATGTTTCGCAATATTTCAGATTCCTTATAGATTTTGATATATACTCTTCCAAAGTTAGCTATTCGATGCATCAGTTGCTGTCCAAAATAGATTTGCAGCAGAAATTTCAGCAGCTATTTTGGCCCGAAATCCATTCCGTTAACCTTCCGAAATCCACCCGAGGCCCTCAGTCTTTAACCAATTATACCAACTTGTCCCAAAACATAATACGAACTCACTCGAGACCTCAAATCACATCAAACAACGTCGAAATCATGAATCACACTCCAATTCAAGCTTTATGAACTTTGAAATTTCAAACTTCTACATCCAATGCCGAAACCTATTAAATGACGTCCGATTGACCCCAAATTTTTCACACATAGTCATATTTGACATTACAGACCTGCTCCAACTTCCAGAATTGGAATCCGACCCCAATATCAAAAAGTCAAACTCTCGGTCAAACTTCTCAAAAAACCTTCAAATTTCTATCTTTAGCCAAATGACTTCAAAATGACCTACGGACCTCCGAATTAACTTCCGATCACGCTCCCAACTCCAGAATCACCATACAGAGCTATTCCCAGACTTAGAATCCCAAACGGAGATCAATAACACCGAAATGCATTTCAACCCAGACTTATGAAATTTCTTCTAAAATGCTAACTTCTACAATTGCGCCGAAATGCTCCCGGGTCATCCAAAACCCGATCTGAACATACGCCAAAGTCCAAAATCATCATACGAACCTGCTGGAACCTTCGAATCCTGATTCTGAGGCCGTTTACTAAAAAAAGCCAATCTTAGTCAATTCTTCCAACTTAAGGCTCCCGAAATGAGAATTTTTTTCCAAATTGACTCCGAACTTCCTGTAACTCAATTCTGACCATGCCTACGAGTCATAATACCTGAAACGAAGCTGCTCACGGCCTCAAACTACCGAACGACACGCTAGAGCTCAAAACGACCGGTCGGGTCATTACATTCTCCCCCACTTAAACATGCGTTCGTCCTCGAAGGTGCTAAGAACTGCTCTGGAGTTATCTGAAATCATTGTTTAACACCTCGCATATCTGCCCATGCTACCACAACCCAGTAGAGCACATTAGCTTGATCAAATCTGAAGATATCCTTTTTTATCCATACAATAAGCTCAGAACACAGTTCCAACACCTGATATTCTCTGTCAGACCTGTTTCCAACATATAAAGACCGTATCAACTACAACACGAGGTACCAAAACATGATTGCATACCTTTGCTGAATTTAGCACCATACACCGCATATTTCATCATCCAACCACAATGACATTCCCTGAACCTTAATAGCCAAAATTCCACGAATATGATGCCCCCAATGTACCTTATGATATATATATATATATATACACATCATGCTATAATGCTGGCGATACCACCACAACGGAGGAGACGTGTAGAAATTTCTAACTAATTGCAGAGTTAACCAAACATATCTTTCCCCTTGACTAAAATCATCATCTCATTACGAACCAAATAATGGTAATTGTCCTGTAATATACTTCACATAATCTTATCGCACCGATCCCCGATCCATAAATCTCGTCTCACCCAGTATGAACTGCTCAGCCAACAAATCACCCCCAGACATTACCATCAGTCTCACACGATGCCACAATGCACCAATAGGCCACAACTCGAACATGATACATAAGGAAATAACTCAGGAAGGGACTAATCGACTCACACAACTAATATGAACTTTCCTCAGAAAATAGGAAGTAAAACACAAGAAAAGTAATTATAGGGAACTGTACTCAACATCACACTGTTACGGCGTTCAACCCGATCCAAATAATATACCCGTGGAGGCGTGCCACCCGATCCCATCATAAAATTCACACAAAGAGATATACACGGAGATGAATTGCTCCCCATTACAAATTACCGAATATCGGTCACAAGCACGCTAAGTGCATAATACCATCTTGGGGAGACCGATAGAGCCATACGCTAAAAAACTCGAGCACAACTGAGGTGCGATATATATACTCTGAATCTCAAGAGCTCTCCTGCTCACATAACATTATCACTACATAGAGACTCAACACATAGGTTTCTATCAAGCCATTTCACACCTCACACGGCACAATCATAATATACATGAATTTGACAAAGACGAAACAACATCTGATATTCCAACACCCCTCCTTGAGGAGCGCTATACTGAAATGAACACACCTGATTCACATGGAGCCCACAACCACATTGAATCCATTCACAACCCTCAAGCCGATTCCGCTCACACTGCACTAGGCTAATAGCTTTACCTGGGTCCATAATAACCCACTTCCTCTCATAACACGCAAGAACAACCATCATAGCCGGGACAAACACCCCACAATCCACAACCAACTGAACCGAACGCCTTCCAGGCAAAAATTCTCAAATAAGCAATATTGCATTTCCTTATACTTGGTCTAAATCTTCAATCAATCAGGTGACTACATGTCACACTTATACAATCTTCACGTGGTCACGCTCCCACGAACTTCCACACAAGGTAACAAGTTTGCACATCCATACCACCGACCACACTAACGTTGTAAGACAAATCAAGAACCCATAACTAGGGTGCAAGCCTCTTTCACCATACACCGATCTCAGGTGACACCGGAGACAACACCAGCTTACTCTAGACATTCAAATCCCTTCTTCTTGCTCACCCGAGCTCATGACATCCTCGTCAACACCGAACCGCAACCCTGATCCTTACTTATAGCTCCACACTGACTACTGCACCTAACATGCCGATATGGAATAACATAGGAATTCCATCATAACTCGTGAACCGTTAATAGGGTGAACACTCTATCCTATAGAAACCTTTTACTTACCTCTATTCAAGAGAACCGTATCAACACACGAGTGAATTCTCACCATCACAATACATGGAAAATCCTTAAGTAGTAGTTTATACCACCATAATCCTTCCGGGATCTGCCTACACCTGACATGCCATAATACTTGAATGCTTCCAAATAAAATCTATTACGGCGGTCGACAAACCTCGCACACACCTGCGCAAACCACATGCGTAACATAATCACATCGAAGGAACTGATCACTTCTGTACATGTGCCATTTCAACCATGGCTAACCAATATATCTTTCTTTAATCATCCCTAATTGCCTTAGAATAATAAGAACCCCATTTGACACATAACAAACTCAACCCTCACGCATCCCGAGTGGCCTTGATTCACGAGACCATGTTGTCTCAATCCCATCAATCGTCTCATACCCTCCTGATAATCTTTCTACAATCCGGAGTTTATTTCTCTCACTCCTCCAATACTATTATGCACGCTAAAAATAACATAGAACACTCCAATAATTTTCCCTTTCTCAGAAATTATGCTGCACACGCTCGATTCTTAATCATACTGCTGCCTGAAACCCTTAAACACCGCATTATTAACTTTCAAATTAACTAGGACCGCTATTGAGAGTCACCCACTCTGACAGACCCCGAATACAATCAACTCCAAGGATCTTCTAGCACATGAACACCCTTTTCAATGAAGCACGTGACTGAGTCACTACCCTAACAACTCGCCTATGCCTTAAGCATAAATTGTGAATCTTCCAAAGCTTAACCCTGGTCCAATAGGGTCAACTTTTGCACACATTTATCAAATCCCATGCATAATTATTGTGATGCCCGAAAGGTCATCTTATGTAAATTCAATTATGACTGTGTTTCGAGGCCCTAAAAGCCCGTTAATATTGCCTCGATGTGCGTTCTCAACCCGGGTGCTTTGCCGGGAAGCCTTTATGTGAAAACTTGATAAAGAGTTGAATTTATGATAATTAATTGAATAAAGTTGACTTTGGTCAACATTTTTGGTAAACAGACCCGGACCCGTGATCTCGCGATCTCGGGAGGTCCATAAGAAAATGTGGGACTTGGGCGTATGCCCTGAATCGAATTCCGAGGACCCAAGTCCGAGAAATGAATTTTTAAAGAAAATTGTTTTCTGAAAATAATAAAGGCTTATGAAAATGAACCTCGATGTGAAACCTGTGCTGCCGAGCCCGTATTATGGTTCTGGAGCTCGGGACAGGTTCAATATGTGTTATTTAAGTTATATGTGAAATTTGGTAAGAAACGGACTTGATTTGACGGGTTTCGGATCAAAATGGGATAAATTAAAGTTAATGAAGTTTTGAGGATTTTCATAGAATTTGAAATTTGGTTTGGAATGTGATATTATGCTACCGAGGTTCGAATGCAATTCCGAGACCGGGAATAGTTCCGTTATGTCATTTACGACTTGTCTGCAAAATTCGAAATCATTCCGAGTAGTATAGGCCGGTTCGGCGAATTAAAATGAATTCTAGAATCTTATGTTCTTAAGCTTGATTCAATTTGGTTTTGGGGTAGAATTCTGAGTTTCGTTGTTGTTTTTTGCGTTTCGGAAGTTCGAGCTAGTCCGTATCATGAATACAGACTTGCCGGTGCTTTACGGGGTCCTGAGGGGCTCGGGTGAGTTTTGGACCCCCAGGAGCTAAGCTGGAAAAACCAGATTTTAGCTGTCTGGTTTCCTTCTCTGCCATCGCAGAAGGTGGGTCGCGATCGCAGAGAAGGATTTGGGCGGGGCTGCTGATTGTTCTTCGCGATCGCAGAAGGCCGGACTCCATGCCTTTGCGATCGCAGCTCCATCCTCGCGATCACATAGTTCCAAGCCAGGGCCGGGCACAGTTACTCTTCGCAATCGCAGGACCTCTGCCGCGATCGCAGAGGTCTGGCCAGTTGGCCTTCGCAATTGCTGGATCTCTGCCGCGATCGCATAGGTCTGGCCAGTTTGCCTTCGCGATCGCATGGCCCTTGTCGCGATCGCAGTGAAGGAATCCCTGGGCAGCTTTATTAAATACGGGACTTAGCATATTTCCTCCATTTTCATCTTCCTCCTCAAGTTTTTAGAGAGCTTTTCAAGGAACCTTCCACCACTGTTACTGAGGTAAGTAAATTCCATGGTTTTACTACTTTCAAACATTATTTCCTAGTTAAATTCCCTACTAAATTATCTAAAATCATAGAATTAGGTAGTAATTTTAGGGCTCTTGAGGATTTAGTGATTTTCCATTTTTGGCCATGAAATCAAGTAGAAATCACACCTAAATGATCATTAGGCTATGAGTGAGTGATTCCTTCGAGAATTTTCGGAAGTTGAACATGCGGGACCAGGGTTGGAATTTGGGAATTCTTCAAGAATAGCGATTTTATTGAATAACTAGGATAACTTCCCGCATTGTGCATGCATTGATATTATTGTATACCTTTTGACTAGTTGCGAGTCCTCGGGTGTAGAGTTCAGAGTTTCGGGCGCAATTGTGGTCCGAGGGGTATATTCGACGCGAGGTGAGTCTCCTTTCTAACCTTGTAAGAGGGAATTGTCCCCATAGGCGATGTATATGCTATGTGTAAATTGTTTGGGGGCTACGTACGCGCCAAGTGACGAGAGTCCGTATGTAGCGGCTATCATTGTTATGTCCGGGTAGCTAGGCCCACACCATGCCTTATATGCTTCCTCGTAATGCCTTAAATGCCTTATATGTTTCCTTGCAATGCTTTATATGATTCATTATGACGCCATATGTACTGTGAGATTATGTTTTGTATAGTATTGATTTGCTGAGGCTTTACGGAAAATTGTTGAATGGAAAGGAAATTGTTATGGAAAGTAAGTATTTGTGATATATATGGGATCGGGCCGTATGCCACGACAGTGTTGAGAAGTATTTGTGATATATATGGGATCGGGTCGTACGCCACGGGAGTGTTGAGAAGTATTTGTGATATATATGGGATCGGGCCGTACGCCATGGCAATGTTGAGAAGTATTTGTGATATATATAGGATCGGGTCGTACGCCACGACAGTGTTGAGAAGTATTTGTGATATATATGGGATCGAGCCGTACGCCACGGCAGTGTTGGAAAGTATTTGTGATACATATTGGATCGAGCCGTACGCCACGACGATGTTAGAAGGTACCTTATGGGAGCGGGTCGTACGCCACGACGGATCTAAGACTTGGTGATTTTTTTTTCGTTTCGGTGGTCTTACCCTTGAAAGTGCATTATTGCCTAATTCATTAGTTGTTCGGATTTCCGCTCTTGATATGTACTTGTTTCTTATTCCCTGACATGCCTACTGTATTTCATTATATTCTATCATATGTTATTACTGATGGACCTTAGTGAGTATCGAGTCGACCTCTCGTCACTACTTCTTCGAGATTAGGCGGGATACGGTGATTTTTTGTTTTGTTTCGGTGGTCTTACCCTTGAAAGTGAGTGCATTATTGCTTAATTCAGTAGTTGTTCGGATTTCCGCTCTTGATATGTACTTTTTGCTTATTCCCTGACATGCCTACTGTATTTTCATTATATTCTATCATATGTTATTACTGATGGACCTTAGTGAGTATCGAGTCGACCTCTCATATCTACTTCGTCGAGATTAGGCGGGATACTCACTAGGTACATATTTATTTAATATGTACTCATGCTGCACTTCTGTACTTAACTGTACATGTTCTGAGGCAGGTGCTTCTGGTTACTGTATCGGAGATAGACCCTGAGCTTGGGGACTTGACTTCACGGTGAGCTGCTTCCTCTGGCGATTTCCAGCAGCACCATGGAGTTTTCACTTACTTTTGTTATTTTCCCCATCTATTTAATCCAAACCGTGGATTTGTATATATTACTTTCCTTTGTATATTCCGTTAGTATGCCCATGACACTCGTGACACTAGTTCCTGGAACGCGCGCAGTGTATATATATTTTGGGTTTTAGGTTGTATAGGCATTCATATGCTTTATTTTGGCCATGTAGCGATATGCTTTTATTTTCGTATCAAGCTACCATCATGTTTAACTGTTTAAAATTTGGAAATATTGACTTGTTAATCAAATGGGAAGGGTAGCACTTAGTGTAATTCATATTGGCTTGCCTAACCCCGTCGATGGGCGCCATCACGACCTGGATTTGGATTCTGGGTCATGACAATTACCATTTTACTCCTTTCCCCCTAGCTAAATGACTTGCCAATACGCCGACAATCCGTACCCCCATGAGAAGATAATCCTGCATCCCAATTGCAGGCGGTGGGACTCTCCCACTTAGCCCGAAGCTACTCCTTGCACCACTCTGGACCCCACCGAAATTCTTTCTTCATTGCTGACATGACCTTGCTCAACCAACCCGTCAAATTCTTCTAAATTCTCCTGTTAGCACTTCCTGAATACTCAAATTCTCTTGCATCATTCACATATTCCGCCTCCTACGGAATAGCCACTAGAATTCCTCGCAAATACCTGCTAATCACACAACCGCTAACCTACTCACATGAGATAACCCATCTGTGGAAATCACCAACTGACACCTTCCAGCAACGCTAAACTGCACACTCTCTACAACATCAATACCCCATTCTAAGCTTGTTCTCATTCACCAACTTTACCAGTTCGTCCGCTCTTCATGGACATCTACTAAATGCGCTACAATATCTTCTAATTCACCACTATGTTGCCGCTCTCCCACTTTGGTCAAAATCCCCCTCCACGCGACTGCTCGACTTACGCTTCTTACACCTGGCCTCCTAGAAATCACCTAGCACTTCTCACATATCTTCCTTCATCGTATGCTGCTCAATTGTTGCCTTTCAATACCATTCTCTGTAGCTCTTAAACCAGCAAGTTCACCATGACTTCAAACTCTCCGAAGATCATCTTTCTCGAGATGCCTTCATTATCAATACTTATCCAATACTGAACCACCGCACCTAACGGTCTCTGACACCCGCTTCTTTAATACTTCTTCCAAATACTCTAACCCCATGCAACCGAAGAAACCATAGCACCGACGAACTTAACACATTCTATTCGATCAAAAACAGCGATACCACATCACAGATGAAAACCCCACCTCGTTTGATAACACCAAGTCTTATTACTTTATCCCCCAAACTTAAACATTCATAGTCCAATTGCCCTTTCTCCGCCGGAACTAAAATACTGAAATCTCAAAATTACGCTCTGAGAAGACCTCCCTCAAGTCATTCATTACCCCGACATATGGGCAAGAATTCTACCATCATATCAACACCGCACAATAACCAATCGTAAGCATCATAACAATCTGAGCATAGCCTCAAAATTCTCAGAAACACAGCTACCGAGCTGAAACAACACAATATTCTTCTACAGGGCAACAACAACAGCCCCAACCAACTACACATGGAAAACATCTCGCACCATATCCGTAGCACCATTTCAATTGCTCAAATCCACGTTTCATAGCAAGCGCTTCACGACGTATAAGATTGAGTAGGAAGAAACATATGCATAAGCCTCAAAGGAATCGAATCGCACGATGAGGAATCAAGAAGGGAAGTACTCCTAACAGCCCTGTAGCCTCTCGAAGATAACTACAGACGTCTCTGTACCGATCCGCAAGACTCTACTAGACTTGCTTATGACTCGTGAAACCTAAGGGAACCTAGTGCTCTGATACCAAGTTGTCACGACAGAAAATCCATAAGGTCGTGATGGCGCCGGACACCACTGTCAGGCAAGCCAATCATTAAATGGTTAAGTTAAATTTCTTGTTTTAGCATTTTTGAAATCATTACCTTTCACTTTATTACATAATAACTGAATAAAATCCACTAAGTAAATATGATACTCTAATATTCAATTTTAATAAAATACATCCCAAACACATCCTAGAACCCGGTGTCACAAGTACATGAGCAAATTTCTAAGAATTAAACAGATACTACAATGCTTGTCCGAAATACAACTGGACAAGGAATTTAAAATAAAAATAAATACATCTGAGGGAGACTCTGTCAACTACGGATCTCCTCCGGATGATGCAGCTCGCCTAAGTCTCCATGTCGGCCACATCGCTGTGAAAGTACCTATGCAATAAAATACAACGCAAGTGTAGCACGAGTACGAAAACAACGTGTACTCAGTAAGTATCCCCCCTAACCTCAGAGAGGTAGTGACGAGAGGTCGAATTAGACACTTCTTAGAAGTCAATTTAGTATAATCAAGTGAGACACTAAGCGGGAATATCATAGGCAATTTAATTAAATCAGGGATAACTAATATCAACTTCTTTCACATTTAACATTTTAAATCTTCGTCATTTCAATTGGCCATTTAAAACTTCATAGTCCAATAAACAGGTAATAATTACAAAAAATATGCAACAATTATCATCCGGAAGAAATGCCGAGGGTCGAACGGCGCAGACCAACAATCATAAAATGTGCACTGCCGAAGGGTCGAATGGCTCGAACCATAGATGCATCTATTTTTCCCCGCTTGCAAATCGATCATGCGACACGGTCATATATAAATAATAGGGTTATCCTGCTCGCGAATCATACATGCGACTCAGGAACCCATAGATACACATATTCACACAATAAGTTCACATTTTTATCAAGAAAGCAGTTACTCAAGAAAGTGGTAAAATTCTCTTTTAAGGAACACGAAAATAATATTTAAATCTTTGTATGGAAATTCGTTTGCCAAGTTTAATAATGCTTAATTATTATAACTTTATCAAGAACATAATTACCCACGGAAGAATCAATTCTCTTTCTAAATGATTAAGAAAAGTAAAATCTAACCTTCTTAGGTAATCAATTACTAATTCGATAGCATTAACAGTCTAATATTATTGGCAAGATCACAGGTACAACACGTAAGGCATGCTAGTGGGTCCTAGACTACCCGGACACATGCATAATAGTTGCTAAGCACGGACTCCCGTCACCTCGTACGTACGTAGCCCCCGTAAATATTAGCACATAATTAATTAGTTCACCTATGGGGGCAATTCCCCCTCACAAAGTTAGAAAGGAGACTTACCTCGATCCGAAATTCCATAACCGGCTTCCAAGCCCTTCCGACGACTCCAATTGATGCACAACGCCCCAAAACTATTCAAATGACGGGCAACCCATAAATATTCATTCTAATACTTGTAACAATTCAAATTATATAAGTTCCCAACTCCGCTCGAAAAGTTGACCAAAATGCCCTCGGATCCACGTGCCCGAATTCTTAAATTCTCGAAGATAAATTCTATCCATAGCTTTACTAACTCAAATATAAAATTTGCTCTAATTTTCATGCTCAAATTCATGGTAAAAGTCCAAATTCTAAATCTTCCCCCAAAATCCTAAATTTATACTACTTTTTCCATGTCTAAATCCATGTAATATCACATATTTAACTCAAAAATAGGAAGAAATCACTTACCTAGTGTTGCTTGGTGAAAATCCCTCCTTGAGCTCTCCAAAATCGTCCAAGCCAAATGAAAGAAATGGGCCAAAACTCGCTTTTAAAATAATCTACCCAGGCTTCATCGAGTTGTACCTTTCGTTGTGCAGGTTGTACATCATATTATAATTTTCATTTGATAGGTTGTACACCATAACTCCTTGTAGAAATATCCAAATGACAAACGGTTGGAAGATTTAGAAACTAGACTCGAAGATATTTCATTTGATAGGTTGTACACCATATAACTCTTTATATATTCTGAGATATGAGCTTCCAAATTCGGCTCCATGCATCAGTAAATTCTGTCGAAACTGCTTCACCATCCATCTTCAATCGATCATAACTTTCTGATCAAATGTCCAAATCATGAATGGTTTAACTCTCTGGAAACTAGAATTCAGTGGCTACAACTTTTATGTTTTGCAATGTTTGAGATTCCTTATAAATTATTATATATATGCTTCCAAAGTTAGCTCTTTGATGCATCAGTTGCTGTCCAAAACAGATTTGCAGCAGAAATTTCAGCACCTATTTTGGCCCAAAATCCATTCCGTTAACCTTCCGAAATCCACTCGAGGCCCTCGGGACCTTAACCAATTATACCAACATGTCTCAAAACATGATATGAACTCACTTGAGGCCTCAAATCACATCAAACAACGTTGAAATCATGAATCGCACTCCAATTCAAGCTTTATGAACTTTGAAATTTCAAACTTCTACATCCGATGCCGAAACTTATCAAATCACGTTCGATTGACTCCAAATTTTGCACACAAGTCATATTCGACATTACAGACCTGCTCCAACTTTCAGAATTGGAATCCGACCCCGATATCAAAAAGTCAAACTTCTCAAAAACTTTCAAATTTCTATCTTTAGCCAAATGACTTCAAAATGGCCTATGGACCTCCGAAGTCACTTCTGATCGCGCTCCCAACTCCTGAATCACCATACGGAGCTATTTCCAAACTCGGAATCCCAAACGGACATCGATAACACCGAAATTCATTTCAACTCAGACTTATGAAATTTCTTCTAAAATGCTAACTTCAACAATTTGCGCTGAAATGCTCCTGGGTCATCCAAAACCCGATCCGAACATACGCCCAAGTCCGAAATAATCATAAGAACCTACAGGAACCTTCGAATCCTGATTCTAAGGTCGTTTACTCAAAAATTCAATCTTAGTCAATTCTTCCAACTTAAGGCTCCCGAAATGAGAATGTTTTTCCAAATTGACTCCGAACCACCTGAAACTCAATTCCGACCATGCCTACGAGTCATAATACCTGAAACGAAGCTTCTCACGGCCTCAAACTTCCAAACGACGTGCTAGAGCTCAAAACCACCGGTCGGGTCCTTACAATAAAGTAATATGACTTGGTGTTTTCAAGTGAGGTAGAAATTCTTCATGGTAATGTGATATCGTCGTCTTTTATCGAATAGAATGTGTTAAGTTTGCCGGTGCTATAGTGTCTTCGGTTTGCATGGGATCAGAGTATCGTGAAGAGGTATTGAAGAAGCGACTGTCAAGGATCATGGTGTGCGGTGGTTCAGGATTGAATAGGTATTTCTAATGAAGGAAGCTCAAGAAAGATGATCTTCGGAAAGGTTTGAAGTTGTGGTGACCTGCTGGTTTGAGGGCTACAGAAAATAATATTGAATTGAGGCAGCGTAGCATATGAGTTCTGGGATAAGATAAATGCTTATCTTGAGAGGAGTTTGAAGTGATTTGAGGATTGTAGTGCACGATGATTGGGTCCACGAGCTTAAATTGAAATGTTGATTATTTCGGCAGAAGGATTGGATACAACAGAGAAGAGTTGTTAAGAATGTAGAAGGATGCAATATGGCGGTGAATTTGAAGATATTGTCGCGCATTTAATGGATGACCATGAGGAGCGGACGGGCTAGTAAAGTTGGTAAAGGAAGAAGGGCGATGGGGTATTGAGGTCGTAGGGATTGTGCAGTGCAGCGTCGTTGGGAGGTGTCAGTTGGTAACTTCCACATGTGGGTTATCTCTTGTGAGTAGGTTAGCGGTCGTGTAGTGTGCAAGTTTCTGTGAGGGATTCCAGTGGCTATTCGGTAGGAGACCGAATATGTGAATGATGCTAGAGAGTTTGAGTATTCATGGAATGTCAACAGAAGAATTTTGAAGGATTTGGACGAGTCGGTTGAGCAAGATCATGTCAGCAATGAAGAAAGAATTTCGGTGGGGTCCAGGGTGGTGCAAGGAGTAGCTTTAGGCTAAGTGGGAGAGTTCCACCGCATGAAATTGGGTTGCAGGATTATATTCTCATGGGGTCGCGGGTTATCGGCGTATTGTCAAGTTATTTCAGCTAAGGGGAAAGGAGTAAAATGGTAATTGTGCATGGGATTTGATAAATGTGCGGAAAGGTAGGCTCTATTGGACCAGTGTTAGGCTTTGGAAGATTCAGAATTTATGCTTAATGCATAGGCGAGTTATAAGGGTAGTGACTCAGTCATGTGCTTCATTGAAAAGGGTGTTTGTGTACTAGAAGAGCCTTGGAGTTGATTGTATTTCAGGGCTAAGTCAGAGTGGGTGACGCTCAATAGCGGTCCTAATGAATTCGAAAGTTAAGAATGCGGTGTTAAGAGTGTCAGGCAGCAGTATGATTAATAATCGAGATTTTTCGGCATAATTTCTGAGAAAGGGAAAATGGTCGGAGTGTTCTATGATATTTTTCAGCGTGCATGATAGTATTGGAGGAGTGAGAGAAATAAACTCCAGATTGTAGAAAGACTTTCAGGAGGTATATATCAGTCGAAGTTGCGAATGTGCACACGAACGGTGTGAGAAAGTTTGTGGGATTGGGACAACATGGTCTCGTGAATCAAGGCCACTCTGGATGAGTGAGGATTGAGTTGTTATGTGTTGAAAGGGATTACTATTATTTCTGAGGCAATTAAGGATGATTAAAAGAAGATAGATTGGTTAGCCATGGTTGAAATGACACATATATGGCAGTAATTCGTTCCTTCAGTGTGATTAAGTTATGCATGTGGTTTGTGCTGGTGTGTGCAAGGTTTGTCAGCCGCCGTAATAGATTTTATTTGGAAGCATTCAAGTATTATGACTTGTCAGGTATAGGCGGATCCCGGAAAGGATTTTGGTGGTATAGACTATTCCTCGAGGATTTGCCTGTTTTGTGATTATGAGAATTCACTCATGTGTTGTTATGGTTTTCTTGAATTGAGGTAAGCCAAGGGTTTCTATATGACGAAGTGTTCCCCCTATTAGCGGTTCAGGAGTTATGATGGAATTCTTGCGCTATCTCATACTGGCATGTTAGGTGCGGTAAGCAACATGGAATTAAAAGTAAGGATCAAGATTGCGGTTCGGCGTTAACAAGGATGTCATGAGCTCGGATGAGCAAGAAAAAGGAATTTGAATGTTTAGAGTAAACTAAGGTTGTCTTCAGTGTCATCTGAGATCGGTGTTTGGTGAAAGAGGCTTTGTATCCTGGTTATGGGTTCTTGTTTTGTTTTGCAGTATTAGTGTGGTCAGTGGTATGGAGGTGCAAACTTGTTATCTTATGTGGAAGGTCGTGGGAGCGTGACCACGGGAAGATTGTATAAGTGTGACATGTAGTCACCTAATTGATTGAAGATTTAGACCAAGTATAAGGAAGTGCAATATTGCTTATTTGAGAATTTATACTTGGAAGGCGTTAGGTTCAGTTGGTTGTGGATTTTGGGGTTTAGTCCCGGCTATGATGGTGGTTTTTGGCGTATTATGAGAAGAAATGGGTTATTATGGATCCAGGACAGGCTATCAGCCTAGTTCAATGCGAGCAGAATTGGCTTGAAGTGTGCAAATGGAGTAAATAGGATTATGGGCTTCATGCGAGTCTGGTGTGTTCATTTCAGTACAACGCTCCTCAAGGAGGGGTGTTGGAATATTAAATGTTTTTCCGTCTTTATTCATTTCATGTAATGTTATGATTGTGCCGTGTGAGTTGTGAAACGACTTGATAATTTCCTACGTGCTGAGTTCCGCGTAGTGATGAAGACAATGTTCAGAAATCAGGGTAAAGCATTACGGCTTTTTGATGAGTCAATAAAGCTTAAAGCTTTTTAATGATTTACTAAGTCTGGAAGGAAATGACCAGATAGTGTTTCTATAGGATTACACGCTTAGAAATCACATATATGAGTATGAAGTGTAAGTCTCTTCCAGGGAAATGAAAGTAAATGTCATGACCCAAACTAATGGGCCGCGACGGGCACCAGGTGCCTTACTCAACCGAGTACCAATGTAATATATCTTTCGTATCATATTATCGTAGTTAAATAAACCAGAAAGGGTGTCATAAGATAACTACAATTAAGCATGAGGGAATACTCGACATAGGATGATTCAACATGATATACGATTATACATATGACGTACGGGCTTGTAAGGCCACCATGATCCTTTATACACTCAAAACATTGGCCGACAAGGCCATACAAGTATCCATATATATGACATCTGTCTACAAGCCTTTAAGAGTAGATAAATATCATAAAGGTCAGGACAGGGCCCCGCTATACCAATCAATACATGTCAAAATCATACTGACAAAATAGGCAACTCCAGAGCAAATGGAGCGCACTAACACCTTCCGTTGAGCTGATAGCCTACTTGGAGGACTCTCAACCTGTCTATCGGGCCCTGCGAGCATGAAACGCAACGTTCCCAGGAAAAAGAGACGTCAGTACAAATAAAGTACCGAGTATATAAGGAATGAAAATCGGTAAATAAAAGACATAAGAGAAACATGGAGTAAAAGACTCAACATGTAAGTCTGAATAGCTCTGTGAATCATTTCATATTTATAATGTCATGAATATGAATACAAATGTCATACCATGCATAGGTATATGCGTACATACCATAATCATGCCTCTGAGGGCATCCCATCATATCATCTCGACCGCTGTGGGCAAACCATCAACGTATACCAGCTGATTAGGTGGTGGTGCGTTTATAATGCCATAACCTTTCCTCTCTCTCTCTCTCACACACACACACACGCACACACACACACACACACACACACACACACACACACAGAGGCTTATTATTCTATCGTCTATTCATGGGTCTTAGAAAATACGTAAGTTGACAAAGTTTATTTCATGATATTAATCAAAGGCTTAATGATTATGACATACTGAGAAACCTTATTAACTCACTTCTTATGCATTGCATTCAGTTATTCATGCACATTGTATATATATATAACGACATCTGGTCAGAGATCAATGTGCATGTATAACTGAATGGCCTGAGGGAGAGGATTCTAGAGGAGGCTCATAGTTCACGGTATTCTATTCATTCGGGTGCTACGAAGATGTATCGTGACTTGAGGCAGCATTACTGGTGGAGGCGGATGAAGAAAGACATATTGGAGTATGTGGCTAGGTGTCTAAATTGCCAGCAAGTTAAGTATGAACACCAGAGGCCAGGAGACCTACTTTAGCAGATGCCTATACTTGAGTGGAAATAGGAGCGTATCACTATGGACTTCGTAGTTGGGTTGCCTCGGACTGTGCGGAAGGTTGATGCGATTTGGGTCATTGTGGACAGGATGACCAAGTCGGCACATTTCATTCCAGTAGCTACTACTTATACTTATGAGAGGTTGGCCCATATCTATATTCGGGAGATAGTTCGGTTGCACGGTGTGCCTGTGTCCATTATATCAGATCGAGGTCCTCAGTTCACCTCACATTTCTAGAGAGCAGTACAGAGTGAGTTAGGCACCCGGGTAAAGCTTAGCACAACATTCCACCCTCAGACTGACGGGCAGTCGGAAAGGACAGTTCAGATATTGGAGGACATGCTCAGAGCATGTGTGATTGACTTTAGAGGGCAGTGGGACCAGTTCTTGCCTTTGGCCGAGTTTTCTTATAATAACAATTATCAGTCCAGCATTGATATGGCTCCATTTGAGGCTTTGTATGGTCGGCGATGTCGTTCTCCCTTGAGCCTGGCGAGGCTAAGCTATATGGCACCGATCTGGTGAAGGATGCTTTGGAGAAGGTGAAGTTGATTCAGGAGAGACTTCGCACAGCACATTCCATGCAAAAGAGTTACGCGAGTCAGAAGGAGCGTGATGTATCATTTATGGAGGGAGAGAAGATTCTGTTGAAAGTCTCGCCAATGAAGGGTATTATGAGGTTTGTGAAGAAGGGAAAGTTGTGCCCAAGGTTTATAGGTCCATTCGAGGTGTTGAGGAGAGTTGGGGAGGTTGCTTACGAGCTTGCTTTACCTCCCAGTATATCAGGAGTTCATTCGGTCTTTCATGTATCCATGCTCTGGAGGTACCACGCCGACTTCTCTCACGTGATAGACTTCAGCACCATTTAGCTAGACGAGAGATTGGGTTACGAGGAGGAGCCACTTGTTATCATTTAAAGGCAAGATCGCTAGTTGAGGTCCAAGAGGGTTTTCGCTGTAAAGGTCCAGTGGAGGGGCCAACCAATCGAGGAGGTGACTTGGGAGTCCGAGGAGGACATGCGGAGCAGATACCCACACTTATTCAGCACTCCAGTTATGATTCTAGACCCGTTCGAGGACGAATGTTTGTTTAAGAGGTGGAGAATGTAACGATCCGACCGGTCCTTTTGTGGTCTAAAACCTCGTGCCCCTAAATGAGACTACCCGTAGTTGCTTTTTCTGATTTACAACTTGCGGGGATGGTTGGTTCGAGGTTTGGAGAAGTTTGGAGTGGTATAGGAACATTTAATTCATCAAGGTTGGCCTTAAAGGCCAAGTTTTACTTCGGTCAACATTTTTAGTAAACGAACTCGGAATCGAGATTCGAAGGTTCTGGTAGGTTCATATGATGATTTGGGACTTGGGCGTGTGTTCGGAACGAGTTTTGGATGAACCGGGAGCGTTTCAGAGCCTAATAGTGAAATAAGGTTTCCTTAAGTTCAAACTTGAGATTTGGAACGTGTTTTTGTGATATCGAGGTCCAAATGGAATTCTGAGATCGGGAATAGTTTCGTTATGTCATTTATGACTTGCTCGCAAAATTTAGTGTCATTCCGAGTAGTATAGGTACGTTTTGACGTGTTAAAAGTGAATTCAAGAACTTAAAGTTCTTATGTTTGATCCAATAGGTTTTGGGGTATGATTTGTAGATTTAGCGTTGTTTCGGACGTTCCGAAGGCTCAAGCGAGTCCGTATTATGATTTAGGACTTGTTGGTATATTTGGACGGGGTCTTGGGTGGGCCCGGATGCCATTCGGACATCGCACGAGGCCAAAAACTAGCCTTAAAAGACTGCAGGTGCACCACATCTGATGCGACCGCACCTGCAGAAGACTAGCCGCAGGTGCGAGACCGCTTCTGCGATCCCAGCCTCGCAGGTGCGACCCCAGGGGGAGTTGCCCAGTTCCGCAGGTGTGGACCCTTTTCCGCAGAAGAGGAGCAGCAGGCGCGGTCTCTACTCCGCAGGTGCCACCACTGGCCCCCCTTCCCTTTCTCTGCAAATGCGAGATTTTTCTCGTAGATGTGAGACCACAGGTGCTAAAACCTGTAGGCAGTAAGGTCATCTTAAATGCGAGAATTAACCATATTTGAACCATTTTTCATCATCTTGGGCAATTTGGAGAGTTGGTAAAGAAGGGATTCGACCTAGAAATTGTAAGGTAAGTAATTCCTACCATGAAGTGAGTTTAATACTTGAATTCTTGGTATATTAATACCTTAAAGTAGTAGAAATCATGGGTTTTAGAGTAAAACCTAGGGTTTTAATAAAAACGAGAATTTACTAAGAAATTTGATTATGGAATCATACAAGGTTAAGGGTGATTATTTCCTTTGAAAAGTTCCGGAATCCGAGCATGTGGGCCCGGGGGTGTATTTTAGGATTTTTCAATTTAGGTTAAATGACCATTTAAGTAGGGGAATTATGGACTTTTGAGCATAGATTGACTTGTTAATGTGATGTTTGGCTAGCATCGAGTTCTTGGGCGACGAATTTGGAGTTTCGGGCGCATTCTTGTCCCGGAAAGTAGATTTGACACGATGTAAGTCTCCTTTCTAACCTTGTAAGATAAAATTGTCCACGTAGGTGAAATAAATGATTATGTGTTATTATTTATGCGGACTACGTACATACGAGGTGACGAGAGTCTGTGCGTAGTGACTATTCTTGTTATGTCCGGGTAGTTAGGTTCACACCATGCCTTGTGAATTTCATTAAATTGAACTATATGCCTTGTGATTTCATTGTATGCAACTTTGTTTCAAGAAATCCTAGGACTTGGTGTTTTTAAACGAATTGTTACGTTGGAAAGGATTTAAAGGAAAATGTTGCGTTGTGTGTGACCACTTCGCAATTTATATTCCGTGAGCGGAGTGATTCTTTCCCCTACTCTCATGGGAGCGGTCTGTACGCCACGGCAGGTTAATATATGCATCTATGGTTCGCGTCGTTCGACCTTTCGGCAGTGCATAATTATTATTATTATGTTGGCCGAGACCGTTTTCCCTCAACACATTATGAACATGCTATTTGCTTGATATTTTCATGACTGTTAAACTGTTAGATATCCGGGAAAAACGAATTGAAAACTTGTATGTTGGTGTTTCACTACTGTTGATACTCAATTTTTCCTCAAATTATTTTCAAACTTGCATATAAACTCTCAAAATTACTCTTTGCAATAATGAGCATTTTTCCTATTTTTTTCATACTTTTATTTAATTTATTTCCCTGTCTATTTAACATTTTTATATTTAAAATAATTCATAAATTATGCTCTAAATAATTTTAAAAATACTTCCTAGCTCAGTATATCAGTTGTAATCATTTTCTATTTTTATTAAAATCCAACTATTTCATAAATTAGTCAATCGGGCATTATTTAGCTAAAATTACAATGATTTTTGCAATTATAACCCAATTGCATACTTTATGTTATTTTAATTCGATAATTAGTCATTTTTTATATTTAATATTGTTTAATTCCCTTAATTTCATTTATTTAAACTCAATTTCATTTTTTGTATAATTGTTGGCTGTTTATTTAATTATTTACCTATTTTTTGGGGTATTTAATATTTAGCCACCTTTTATTTAAAAAACTAGCCTAATTAAATATTCAACCCAAACCCAATTAACCCAGCCCAACCATTTTATTTTACCCGGCCCAACCCCCAAATCAATCTGAGTTGTTGATCAGATTAGATCAATGGCCCAGATTTCTATTTCCTTAATTAATCCCTAACNCTTCTGGTTCTTCGTCTTCTCCGATAGCTTTCTCCGGCCACTTCTAGTCTCACCTCTTTCGACCACCAGCCGCCTGGAAGCCTTATCTCTCCGATCTCTTCAATCTCTGAGACCTCCATGGGCTCCGACCATGCCGGACCACCACTGGAAACTTCGCCTAAGCTGTTTCTGGCCGTCTCCGATGGTTTGTGACTCAATGGTGTTCTAAACGCCATTGTCCTGAGTTTCACAAGCTAGGTTTTTCCTTACTTCTCTATCTAGGTTTCTCACGAAACCCTAATCTTGACCCAAACCTTTAAATCTCTGTATTTTAATGATTTTCGACTCATTCCTTCCTGTTTTGAGTCATTCTCTACTCGATCTTTACAAATATTCAAATTTTAAACGCTTTTGTCCCTTTTTCGAAACTAGGGTTTCTCAACCCCTTTGAAAACGCTTTATTTTATGATTTTAGTGCTAATCTTGAGTTCCAGCATATTTTTAGACATTTGTCTGCTTAAATTTCATGTTTATGATGAAACCCCAGTTTTAGGGTTTGTATTCGTATTTTGTCTGTCATGTTTGCTTATCTGTGTGTTCCTTTGGATTCTTCTCGGAGTTATATGCTCCCTGCTTAATTTTGGTGCTAGTGTTTCAATCCCCTATTTTTCTGTGTTCTTTGCTTAGGGTTTTCCCTGATAGTGTTCAAAATGGGCTATGTATCGTTTGGTAAACTTGACTATACATCTATTGATTGTTTACATGGTAATTTTATACTGATTCTTACGAGTTTTCTTTAAGGTTGTAGTACTTTCCTTGAAGCTGTAATTTCATGTATTTTCCTTATGACTCTTGGCTGAGCCTAAATTATTTCCTTATTTGTGCAAAACTTTCCTTTGATTTGGTGTTGATTCCCTTGATTTGAATCTCACTCGAGGCTAGCCTCACTACTTTCATGTGACATCATCTTTACTGATTTCCCTTTTATCTCTTACCTTATTATGTGATTGGCTATAATGTTAATTGATTCTTACATTGTTTACTTATTAGAGTATTATGTATCTAGCCTAATTTGTCTGTTCTATACTTGCTACTTGAATTATTTCCTCAAAGCTATGTATAGTCTCTTTCCTTATTTGTTACCTGCTTATTACCGTTTGAAGTTAACTTCCTTAATTAAGGGAGTACTTGCACTGTTTGTTACACTAATTGATTCCTTCCTTATTAATCATGTACTGATTCTTCTTGCCCTCTATATTACTGATTCTTACCGATTGAATAAAATCCCTTGAGTTAAGGGAGTACTTGCCTTAATTTCCTGACTAATTGATTTTGAGTTCCTTCAATTACTACTTGACTTGATTTTTACCTTATTCATCACTTGGTTTTCAAATATATATACTCTGCCTTCACTCTTAATAGACACTAACACCGAGATTCATACTGAGGACACTTATGCATCACACAACACACACAGCAATACACACGATTCTCTCTTGTTCTCTTGCTCTCTTTCTTTCTCTGTTCTATTGTTGTTCCCCTGCTCTTGTCTCTTAGTTGCCGGCTGTAAGCCAAGGTTGCTATTGTGCTCATGCTTGGCTATTTCATTCTGATGTGCTCTCTTGTTATTGGTATGTCCTAATTAATTTCAAAGTTCCAAACCAATGTGGTTATTACTACTTCAGTATGTCATGTCCTTAATTGTTCTCTACCTATGCTTCTACTGTTTTACATGCAATTAATGCCTTGTATGCCTGTTGATACTTGCTAAGCTTATTTCTTTACATGCTTAAGATTAAGTCTATACTTGCTTTACCTATTCTTGTATACACCTGCTAGGCCATCTCTTTCCTGTTTAAGTATCAAGTGTCCCTAATTCCCCTGAACCTTTATCTGTTATTACTACTTATTACTTACATGTTTATGGCTATCATTTACTCCTCATCTTACCAGTGCTACATGTATTTTGTTAGTGCCTGCTATTATATCTAAATTCGACCATTTCTTGGTCTCCTGAATCTCTTTGATTTTGTGTACTCATGCTTAGTGAGTTTTCATAAGTCTCTGTATCTCTTGGTGTTATTATGTGATCTATTTTTCCCTTTTGCGCCATTATCCTTGTGTGCAATCTTGTATTGCTGAACTTTGATTAATGTTTCTGTTTATTTTAAGTTAATCTTTCAAAAAATAACTCTCCAGTTTTGAAAACTCCTTTCTTAAACTATGAACTTTCCTCTCTTCCCTGCACTTCACACTACTCTTAGAAAAATTAGGTCCTACCCCCTTCGTGTGAGCATTGCCTTGAGTACCCCTGAGTACTCATAACTTTGACACACAAGGCTGGTAACTCTACACTGCACTCGTTAAAATCTTGGCAATTTGCTTGGGTGCTGGTATTGGCTAGGGATCCATTGGGCCTCTTGGGAGCTTTGCCGCACCCAGACCATTAAGGCTGTGAAACTCGAAAGGAGTGAGGTTGGGAGATTGGGCCTGGTTGAAGGCTCCCTATAGAATAACTTCTTATTTTTCCTTTCATTAATGTAATTTATTATTATTGGCCTGTAATAATTTGTAAACGAATAATTGGGGCTGGATAGTGAATGTGGAAGGGGTTATGCATGCTTAGCTTAGGTGATGGGTAGAAAACATACCTATAGGACTTTATTTGTGCATTAGATAATTTGTATAGGACATGCATCTCACATAAGTAGAAATCCTGTTTTAGGTCTTTCACTTTCAGCATGTTATCATCCTCATTCCATAATCCTGATCAGTTAATAACAAGCATAATAAACTGTCATAAGGTCATTACTGCATTTCCATCTTAGAAACCATGTGTTAGGAACTTCTATCTGCATTAGATATCCTGTTGTTTAGGATCTTATACTTGTTTGAATTGCAAATCGTTAAAATGCCTAATTAGCATGCTTAATCTAATAAAATGCGGTTAGCCTACTTGAAACATTTTCTGCAAATATATTCTTTAAAATCAGAATTCAAATGTGCATGTTCACCTTTTGAGATAGTTAGGGAATGTATATGATGCCTAGGCAACTTTAGGCCGAATGCGATTAAATTAAACCAATTATGTTTAGGGCTAATCAACCTCTTTAACTTTTTGAACCCTGTTGCTCCCATTCTTATTTTACCTCACTGAGGTTCACTTTGTTTTACTAAAACTAAGGCTTTATTTTAAAACAGTCTCGAAATTGTACATTTGCTTCCCTTAGGACTTTTTGAGTTTTGCACTGTTTTGCCTTAAACTACTGGGTTTTCAAAGATACTTCACTCCACTCAAAATCGTGCCATTTTGAACCCTTGCTCTAGATATTTAAAGCTATCGTATTTTTGGTACCATTTATTACTCCTTCACAGCAATTATCTTTAACTACCATATATTACTGTGTTTTGGGTCACTTATCACTATTTTTACTTCAAAACCAGGCCTCAATAATTTTCGGCTATGTTTCTTGAAAGCTTTAAATCATTGTACTTCTGAATTTTACCACTCCCCCTAAACAACTGCATTTCTAAAAAATCAACTATTTCTCTGAATTACTCTTTCATTAAGTTTTCCAAATCAGACTCCTCTTACAACTCACTGTTTTACTCAAAACTCTTTTTGTTAACCCCATCTTTGAGACCTTAAATGTGCTTGAGACGTGCCAATTACGTGTTTACTTGTGGAGGAATCTGTGAGCCTCGTATCTGACCTTATGTGTTCCCCATATCTGTAGTCCTACTCGTTATGCATGTCGCTTAGAATTTTATCCTTTTTAAACTTAGGGTTTCAGCCTAGTCACTACCTTGTATCAGTAGTCCTAAATACCCTACAGGACTTATAGAATGGATGGGTAATAGCACGCAATAAGCATTCATAACAAAACACGCATTTAAATAACCTTTACGGGATGGGAAGGGTAAAATATGGATATGATGACCGGTGCGCTAATACCACGTGTAGCCGCCTTTTCGAGGTGTGACATACCGGGTATTGCATTGATGTGATCTGTATCACTTTAAACCTAGGACAATTCTTTTCAAATGTTTATTCTAATGCTTTCTCCAAAACTTTTAAGATTTTCATGCTTGTTTGAAATCCCCTCTTATATGAACCTTACTTGCTATTTGTTCATCGTCCAAATTCACAAAACTTCTTGGCTGGGACCCATAGTTGTGGATCTTGAGGGGTGCCTAACACCTTCCCCTTGGGATAATTTCAAGCCCTTACCCAATCTCTGGTAATGCAAACTAGTTCATGAGTTATCAAATCTAGGTGCCCTAACGCACCATAAAAATCGTTAGGTGGCGACTCTTCCTTAAACCATTTCTTTAAGGAGTTGTCCAAAATGTCATAAACCCGATCTCTCCGTACCTAACCCGTGCGATAGAAAAAGGGGGCGCGACAGCATGGAGACTCTACTGGGGATCTTCCCTAGGCTTATACCATTACAATTTGCTTTGTGAATTTGGACCTTTAATTTTCATTTAACTGCTTACACCTTTTCCTATTCCCCGTTATATGCTGTTAACTGTTTACTTTTACAAGTATTTATTTCACTTGAACGTAACTGACAGATCTTCATGTTTTCTTTGTAACCTCTTTCATTATAACTGTTGTATTTTCTTTCTTTACCGCTTTCCTCAACGTGAAAATACATGCCTATTTGTTTAAATGCCATTTATTGCATATCATGCTCCACATTCATATTCCACTTGTGCCAAACAAAATCCTATAGCAACGCTTACAATGAGTGGTTGCGCTATTCAAATATTATCACCCCTAAATTCGGAAAGGCGTATTTGCGGTAAAACTAGTCGATCATAGGTGCAGTCGACGATTACTGTACTATATGTTGCATGCATCATGGTCAAACCTAGCCAGGCTAACGCGTTGTCTGCATAATGGCTTTTAAGATTGCCTTGTCCAAAGTCCATTGGGTTTCCCTGGAACCCAAAAGGACGCATTTACGTTCTGTGCATTTATTTGGAGAACTTAAATGCTCATGCTAATTATTGATGATAAATAGTCGAGTCCGGGAGGGGGGGGGGGGGTTAATGGACGCATCTATTTACTTTGCATACGTTTGGCCCC
>ML292560.1:14881-65507 GCA_005239495.1 Nicotiana undulata | reverse complement strand
AAAACACCTGGGCAACTTGCCCTCTCTCTTGGACATTCAGCCTAATAACATGGTGATAGAGGCTGCCACCTTATTCTGGTACTGTGATCGGTCGGTTTTCGATTTGGGAACAATGAGATGACACCGCTGCTAGATGAGATATGGGGTTTAGTGGGTTTACCGTGGGAGTCTCAAGGGTTATTGATGCCTGAAAACCGAACAGGCCGGGGTTTTCTCAAGATGATGGGACGCAAGAAGAATCTGGATTTAGTCTACTTGGAAGACTCGTACATCCCCTTTGACTACTTGTACGAGAGGTATGGCCGTAGTCAGTCTTACCGCACATATCAAGAAGAGTTCGCCCTCACCTCTCTAGGACACATTCACCGCCGGGTATTCATCTTCATATTCTGCTTTTTGGGACTGATGGTTTTCCCGACAAAGAAGGGGAGAATCTGCACCAGATTGGCTATGGTTACCAAAATTCGATGGAAGGGATCGACGGACAGGATTTTAGCATTGTACCTATGATTGTTGCAGACATATACCGAGCTTTGGAGAACTGTCAATAAGGAGCGAAACATTTTGAGGGTTGCAACCTGCTACTCCAACTTTGGCTCACCGAGCATTTGCAAAGGGGTGACTACCGTCAAGACATACATAGGAGATTTTGGGATGATCATATTGCTTTCCATCATCCAAAGCGTATGAACTACATCCCCGACATGTTTGCACAGCCAGAGAATGCCAATGGATGGGTCGAGTTATTGGAAAATCTGACCGAGGATCAGATCCAATGGATGTTCGAGTAGTTCCCGACCGACGAACTCATCATTCGGACTAGAGACACTTCATTCCTAGTATTGATTGGTCTTAGAGGGACATACCCTTATGTCCCGATTCGAGTCATGAGGCAGGCAGGGAGGAAGCAAGTCATCCCAAGGGTCGAGAAAATGAGTCATCTCAGGGCCGACATCCGAAATGATGACAGCCCTCACAAGTGTCAAGCTCAGCAATTGTGGCACTGCAGGATCCGGTTACAGAAGGATACTATCGAGCCCGACAGGTATCACGTTGGTTGCTCTCCTTACTATCTGGGATGGTTGGACGATAATAGGGGAGGAAGTATTGAGCCAGGGTTCGCTCGAGGACATAGGGTCATAGATGAGAAAGCCGAGTCAACAACTAGACTCAACCAGCTTCGCAAAAGGCTCCGTGACTGTGAGGAAGATCATCACAAAATCCACATAGCCAACAAGAAGCTGATCGAGGAATGGAAGGACATGGCCATCACTTCCACCCAGAGGCTAGCACATTTGGAACGAGGCATAGTTGACCTGGAGGAAAAGTTCCTTAGGAGGATCGAGACTTGTCAAAAGACCGAGGGAGCTGAAGCGGGAATTCTAGCCAAGACCTACTTGTTGCTGGGACTCCGCGAGATGGGAATGTTGATCAAGGCAAGTAGAGGTTCCGAGTCTGGGGAAGGTCTTTCTGGGACCAAATAGATAGAATTTGTCTTTACTTTGCTTTTGATGTAATAAGGCCACTGGCCATTAGTGACATCTTATATTTTCCGCATTCTTAGAGTCAAGTTGGATTTGTCTATTTTATTATCAATAAAATGAGGCATTTAGTATTTTAAGTTCTCCAAATTAATTTGTCGCTAGGCCTACCTCGGGCTCAAGAGGTTCCCCAACTTAGGATGCGTTTTACATTTTTGCGTTACGTGTTTAAATTACCGCACTATTCTTCATAATCCTCACTAACTTCACTACCTTTTTTTTGTTTTTCTTTAGTTATTCCCCTTCCCCAAAGGTTAGTTCGTGCACTCTGGCATCAACAGCTTATTGCACAAGATCAAAGGGCCTTTCTCCCAGTCCTCCCAAATAGAAAAGCAAGGGTAAAACTAAGATGGCAGATGCAAGCGGTACTAGAAAAGAAAACAGGGATGAACATGTTGAGATCATTGATGGTTAGGGTATTCAGGTTCTGCACGAGGGTATGTCTCCACTAGAGAAGAAGCTGCTAAAGTTCCAAGAGGAACTTGATCAAATCAAGAACTTGGCCCACTTATCATTCTCTCTCAACGTCCCAGACGTCCACTTCCCGAATGCTCCGAACCCCACTTTACCACAAAACATCCCCAAACAACCCAATCACCCCAAAGATCCAGCTCCACCAGCACAACGCAGCACATGTCACTACAACACTCTGCCTCTCCAAGATCAGACGAGAGACCACTTCCAGGCTTACAACAATCCCATTTATGTGGAAACCGTAGCTCATTCCACACCGCATACCCAAGAGTCCAACGAGAAGGATAAGCTCATCAGAAATCTGGCCGAGGAACTCAAGAAATTGACCAACCGAGTTCAGGGCGTCGAAGAAGTTAAAGGGATTGGGGGGTTGAACTATGAGGATCTTTGCATACAGCCCGATATTGAACTGCCCGAGGGGTACAAACCTCCTAAGTTCGAGATGTTCGATGGTACTGGTGATCCGAGAGTCTATCTGAGGACTTATTGTGACAAATTGGTCGGCGTGGGAAAAGATGAAAGTATCCGCGTGAAACTCTTCATGAGGAGTTTGAAAGGCGATGCACTATCCTGGTACATCAACAAAGATCCAAAGAAATGGACCAATTGGGTGAACATGGCTACGGACTTCATGGATAGATTCAGATTCAACACGGAGGATGCACCGGATGTGTTCTACATCCAGAACTTGAAGAAGAAACCAACAGAGACCTTTCGCGAGTATGCTACTCGTTGGAGGTCAGAAGCTGCCAAGGTCAGACCAGCCTTGGAAGAGGAACACATGAAGAAATTCTTTGTGCGCGCTCAGGATCCTCAGTACTATGAGTGACTGATGATGGTCGAGGGGCACAAGTTTTCTGATATCATCAAGCTTGGAGAGTGAATCGAGGAAGGCATAAAAACCGGTATGGTTACTAATTTTGAAGCATTACATGCTACAAATAAAGCCCTGCAATCCGGTGGTGTGTCCAAGAAAAGGGATGTAGGAGCCGTGATGGTGGCACAGCAAGCCAAGTCCCCTCCCAAATACCAAGTATACCTCGCACCTTCCTTCACGTACCAACCAGCTCCAAGATACCAAGCACCCTCACCTCAACACCAAACACCCTCACCCACCTACCAACCTCCACCACCCACATATTAGCCTACCTCGCCCAGATACTCCCAACCAGCTCCCGTCTATAATGCCTACAATTCCCAACCTTCTTACTACCAATCACCACCTAATCGCCAAAACTTCCCAAGACCTCACCCAAACTTTGACCGTCGTCCACCAAAACAGTATACCGCCATAGCTGAACCCAATGACCAATTATACGAAAAGCTCAAAGCTGCCGGTTATGTCACACCCATTCCCGCTGTCGCCCCTGAGAACCCTTCTCAGTGGGTCAACCAAAATAAAACCTGTGCTTACCACTCCGGCATGAAGGGACACACCATCGAGAAATGTCATTCCTTGAAGGACAAGATACATACCCTTATAGATAACAAGATCATTGTAGCCAAGGACTCTGCTCCTAGTGTTCGCAATTATCCGCTACCTGACCATAAAGGTTGTATCCACATGATTGAGGTTGAAGATGATTGGGATCCCGAGGGATCAACTGGGCTAATTGCCGAAGGTGATCCGAAGAATCCTGCAATTACTCTTAATCTGATCGTGGTCCAGATGCAGCCATCTGAGGAAGATGAGGTAAACATGTCCATTCCACTTGAGTTTGAATCGAGACCACCCGCCAAAGGAAAGGCCCTAGGACCGATCAAAGTCGAGTTTGTACGACCGCTCGAAGTTGCAGTCCGGCCATCTATAACATATACTCCGGCAGGAATAAGAATGACAACACCTATTCCAGTGGCAATGTCAACAACAACACCCTTTTACTCAGACGCCATTTCGTGGGACTATACCGCTAAAGCAAGGAGGAAAGGTAAAGGCAAGTCTGAAGAAGCCATCGTTGCACAAGGAATGACAAGAACTGGCAGAGTTTATACCCCCGAACATTTGGCCGAGTCTAGCAAGTAGGCCAACAACCGTCCCTCCATCATTGAAACAGGTTCAGACGATCACTGGAGAAAGATACAAGCCAAGGAATACTCAATCCTCGACCAGTTGAACAAAACGCTAGCTTAGATATCCATCCTCTCCCTGTTACAAAACTCTGAAACTCACAGGAGTGCTTTGCTAAGGGTGCTGAGTGAAGCATACATACCAGACAATATCACCAGTGGGGAAATGGCCAACATGTTGGGCCAGATACTGGAGAGCCATAAGATCACTTTCCATGAAGATGAGCTGCCACCCGAGGGGTTAGGGCATAACAAAGCACTACACATCACGGTACAATGTGAGGATCATTTCATCACAAGCATCCTAATTGATGGGGGTTCTAGCCTCAACATTTGTCCACTGGTCACACTCAAGAAATTGGGCAAGAGTCTACATGAGATAAAGGAAGGAGAGATCAACGTAAAATCCTTCGATGGTTCGCAGAGGTCCACCATGGGAGAAATCACCTTATGCTTACAGATGGGACCAACTTGGCTCGATGTAGATTTCCAAGTGATAGATGTGCCTGCATCCTACAACTTACTGTTGGAACGACCTTGGATCCACGCTGCTGGGGTCGTGGCATCAACCCTACATCAAGCTGTGAAGTTCGAATGGAATTACCAAGAGGTAATCATTCATGGCGACGGTAGCAACCATATCTACGGTCTCCAGACCTTTTCGGTCATCGATGGAAAAAGGAAGTTGGATGGAGAAATCTACCACAACGTTAAACGTGTTAACGCCATTGACAAGGACAAGTGGTGGGGCAGTAAGACCGAAAGCATATTGAACTTGAAAGGGTACGAGCCGGGTAAAGGGCTCGGTAAGCATCTTCAGGGGATAACAAAGCCAATAACACTCAAGAAGCACGGTACTACTTTTGGTCTAGGGTACGAGTTCGCTTGGGAGGAGTTCAAGGACTGGTCGCCACCATGGCGCGGCCCTACTCGAGCAGCCAATACCCCACATAGAGCAGACTTTCTAGCCAGCTGACATCACATATGGTACAGACGAGGAGGAGGCGCTAGCGGCAATAAGGGATCTATTTCTGGATGATGAGGACATGGACTGCCGTGTCATTCTTGAAGAGGAGGGGGAGGAAGGCCCTTCTATACAAGTCGTGAGCAAGGGATCATGTCTCAACAATTGGTCCGTCAGGACAACCAAAGCCCGTCGAGCCTCGGGGTAGCAAGGCTAACAAAAGAAGCATTATTTCAGTTTATTTATTTAAAGAATTTTCTTCTCGCATTTTAATTTCTGCAAGAAAGAGCTCCCATGTTTAAACAATTATTTAATTTATAAAATCATTCCCAAATTTCTTTATAAATCTTATATTTACTTGCTACTATTTTCCTCCCCATTACTTTATTTACACAGCATTACTATTACTTATCTTGATGAATCGACGACTGTGACCTGCAACGAGGCAACACAATAAACGAATTCCGAGTCAGACGAGGATGATATACCTGAGGATATTACTAAAGAGGTCGAGAACTTTGAGAATAGACCTAAGTCTAACTTGGACGAGACTGAGGTCGTCAACTTGGGAAACGCAGAGATCGTCAAAGAAACACGCATCAACATTCATTTGTCGCCGTCAAAAAAAGAGGAATATACAGAATTCTTAAGGGAATATGAGGACATATTCGCCTGGTCATATGATGACATGACTGGCCTCAGTACATCTATTGTGGCCCAAAAGCTGCCAACCAATCCAACATGCCCACCAGTGAAACAAAAGCTCAGAAAGTTCAAACCAGACATGAGCTTGAAAATCAAGGAAGAGGTAACCAAACAGATCAATGACGGGGTTCTCCGAGTGGTCTAATATCCTACATGGTTAGCTAACATTGTGCCCGTACCAAAGAAAGATGGGAAGGTCAGAGTCTACGTCGACTACCGGGATCTTAACCGGGCCAGTCCGAAACACGACTTCCCCTTGCCAAACATACATATCTTGATTGACAATTATGCCAAGCACGAACTGCAGTCCTTTGTAGATTGTTTTGCTGGTTACCATCAGATTTGGATGGACGAGGAAGATGCTGAGAAAACGACATTCAGTATGCCGTGGGGAGTGTATTGCTATAAAATGATGCCATTCGGTCTGAAGAATGCAGGGGCCACTTACATGAGAGCCATGACTACTATATTCTATGATATGATTCACAAGGAGATCGAGGTATATGTGGATGGCGTCATCATCAAATCAAAGAAAGTTGCTGATCTCATGGAAGATATGAGAAAGTTCTTCAACAGGTTAAGGAAATACAATCTGAAACTTAACCCCGCAAAGTGTGCGTTCGGGGTTCCTGTTGGCAAGCTTCCAGGGTTCATTGTCAGTCGTCGAGGAATAGATCTATATCCAGCAAAGGTCAAAGCCATCCAAGAATTGTCGCCACCAAGGAACAAAAAGGATGTTATGAGCTTCTTGGGAAGGCTCAATTATATCAACTGGTTCATAGCCCAGTCCACTGTCATTTGTGAACCAATTTTCAAAATGCTAAGAAAGGATGCTGCCACCAAATGGACTGAGGATTGTCAAAAGGCCTTCGACACAATCAAAGAGTACCTCTCAGCACCACGATTCTTGGTACCGCCAGAACCGGGTAGACCTCTATTACTCTACCTTGTTGTGTTAGATGGAGCTTTCGGTTGCGTTCTCGGGCAACATGACAAAACAGGGAGGAAAGAGCAAGAAATTTACTACCTCAGCAAGAAGTTTACTCCGTATGAGGCCCAGTATTCTCTATTAGAGCGCACCTGTTGTGCTTTGACTTGGGTCACGCAGAAGCTGAGGCATTATTTCTGCGCCTACACAACGTACCTCATATCAAGGATGGATCCGCTCAAGTACATCTTTCAGAAGCCCATGCCCATTGGCAAGCTAGCTAAATGGCAGATCATGTTATGTGAGTTCGACATCATTTACGTAACTCAAAAGGCGGTCAAGGGACAAGAATTAGCCGATCATCTTGCTGAAAATCCTGTGGACGGAGAATACAAACCATTGAAAACGTATTTCCCCGATGAAGAAGTGTCATTCGTAGGAGAGGACATTGCAGAATCCTACGATGGATGGAGAATGTTCTTTGATGAGCAGTCTTAATTTCAAAAATCGGTAAGCACTACCCGCTATCCGCCAAACTCAGGTTCCCCTGCACCAACAACATGGCTGAATATGAGGCCTGCATCCTTGGGCCTAATTGTGCCATCGACATGAATGTTAAGAAATTATTAGTAATTGGTGACTCAGACTTATTGATACACCAAGTCCGAGGAGAATGGGCGACCAAGAATTCCAAGATACTGCCACCTACATCGTGTGCAGGAATTGAAAAAGAGGTTCACAAAGATTGAATTCCGGCACGTTCCCAGAATTCAGAATGAGTTCGCCGATGCATTGGCTACTTTGTCATCTATGATCCAACATCTAGATAAGAACTTCATTGATCCCATCCCAGTGGGGATCCACAATCAGCCGGCCTACTGAGCCCATGTTGAAGAAGAAACAGATGGAAAGCCTTAGTTTCATGATATTAAGGAGTACTTGGCGGAGGGAGAGTACCTAGAGCTTGAAAACGCTACTTAGAAGGGCACTCTTCGAAGGTTATCAAACACTTTCTTTCACGGCGGAGGAATCCTATACAGGAGGACTCCCGATATGGTTTTGCTAAGATGTGTCGAGGCAAAAGAAGCAACGAAGCTGTTGGAGGAAATACATGCTGGAACATGCGGTCCTCATATGAACGGGTTTGTTCTAGCAAAAAAAAGATACTTCGGGCTGGTTATTTCTGGAGGACCATGGAAACAGACTGCATCCAGTATGTCCACAAATGCCATCGATGTCAGATACATGTGAATATGATAAAGGTACCTCCCAGCGAGCTTAATGCAACAAGCTCACCATGGCCGTTCGCCGCCTCGGGCATGGACGTCATTGGACCAATCGAGCCTGCAGCCTCCAACAGACACATGTTTGTTCTTGTCGCCATTGATTACTTCACTAAATGGGTCGAAGCAGCATCCTACAAAGCAGTTACCAAGAAAGTGGTAGTTGATTTCGTCCGCGACCGCATTGTTTGTCGGTTCGGAGTCCCAGAGTCAATCGTCACCGACAATGGTTCCAATCTAAACAGTAACCTGATGAAAACAATGTGGGAAGCCTTCAAGATCAAGCACAAGAATTCTACAGCATACAAACCTCAATTGAATGGAGCCGTTGAGGCTGCCAATAAGAACATAAAGAAGACACTGAGAAAGATGATAGAGAAGCACAAGCAGTGGCATGAGAAGCTGTCATTTGCCTTACTGGGATACCGCACCACGGTTCGCACATCAACTGGGTCAACTCCTTATATGTTGGTATACAACACAAAGGTTGTCATTCCTGCTAAAGTTGAGATTCCATCTTTGAGAATCATACAAGAAGCTGAGCTCAGCGACTCAAAATGGGTAAGAAGCCGCTATGAGCAATTGGCCCTCATAGACGGAAAAAGAATTAACGCGGTTTGTCATGGTCAGCTATATCAGAATAGAATGACCAGAGCCTTCAACAAGAAAGTCAAACCAAGACGATTCACACCGGGTCATCTGGTGTTAAAGAAAATCTTTCCTCATCAAGACGAAGCAAAAGGGAAATTCTCTCCCAATTGGCAAGGCCCGTACATGGTTCACCGAGTATTGACAGGAGGAGCACTCATACTTGCAGAAATGGATGGAGAAATTTGGTCTAAACCAATCAACTCAGACGCAGTCAAGTGTTACTATGTGTAACTCTTTATGTTTTTCTCAATGTTGTAATTGAGCTACGCCTGACCTGATTCCCGTTTAAGAGGGGATACGTAGGCAGCCCTATGGGTTCGATCCCATTTTAATAAAAAAGTTCATTTCCCCCCACGAATGGAAACTGGGGCAGAATTTTGAGGAAGACCCTCAAACTTCCGCAGCAAGAGAGGTTGCAATGTCTTGAACCGCGTCGTGGTCGTCGGTTCATCCAAAGAAAATTATTTTTTAATTATATGCTAATCATATTTTTATAAAACCATGCATATTTATTTCTCAAAAACAACTTACTTTAGCAACGCTACCCCTGTAGTACATACAAAGTTATCATCATCAAGCAGACAGTCCGAGCCGAGCCAGTGGGGATACGAACTAACCCTCCCATTTACAGAACTCACGATTTTTCTTTGGATGCAAGCACAAAAGCCCAAGACATATTATTATCCCCACAAGACACATGCTTCTCAAGGATACTCTCTCGAACTCATCGCACATGCCGACGCTTACTATTATCATCATTGCAAACGACACTTCATTCGCAACAATTGTATCACCGCACTTTATCATCAGCTAAGAACTCTTACTGTCGTTTTATTTTTTGCACTGCATAAGGCTACCATTCTGCCTTCCGAGGTTCCACGCTACCTCTCCCGCATTTTATTTCATGCATTGCATAAGGCTACCATTCTACCTTCCGAGACTAAGCATTGTCTCCCCTGTATTTCTCGCATTGCATAAGGCTATAATTCTGCCTTCCGAGACTAAGCACTGTCTCCCTGTATTTCTCACATTGCATAAGGCTATCATTCTGCCTTTTGAGACTAAGCTCTGTCTCCATCTGCATGAGGTTAAGCTCTACCTCCACCTGCATTCGCATCTGCATAAGGCTATCATTCTGCCTTCCGAGACGAAGCTCTGTCTCCATCTGCATGAGGTTAAGCTCTACCTCCACCTGCATTCGCATCTGCATAAGGCTATCATTCTGCCTTCCGAGACGAAGCTCTGTCTCCATCTGCATGAGGTTAAGCTCTACCTCCACCTGCATTCGCATCCGCATAAGGCTACCATTCTTCCTTCCGAGACTAATCTTTGTCTCCATCTGCATGAGGTTAAGCTCTACCTCTATCTGCATTCTCATCTGCATAAGGCTACCATTCTGCCTTCCAAGGTTAAGCTCTACCTCTCCCTGCATTTTTCGCATTGCATAAGGCTACCTTTATGCCTTCCGAGACTAAGCATTGTCTCCCCTGCATTTCTCGCACTGCATAAGGCTACCTTTCTGCCTTCCGAGATTCTACGCTACCTTCCCTGCATTTTACTTCCTGCATTGCATAAGGCTATCATTCTTCCTTCCAAGGTTCTACGCTACCTCTCTCCGCATCATACTTCATTATGCTAAGATCCTTTCTACCTTTTCAAAGCAGTCACCTTTCGTTACGTTATTTATTTACGCTTTCTTTCGGGCTAAGCTCTGCCCTCTTTCTTTTTGCAAATCGCAAGACTAAGCTATGTTTTGTCAACATCATACTATTGCATTCTTCATGGGCTGAAATATCGCAAACTTGACAAAGGCGTCATCGTTCAGAGGCACCATATTCATGGCCCGAGAACATCATTTCATGGCCTAAGTATCTCTTTTATTCAACTTGCTTATCATTATTCAAAGGCATCATGGTTTGGAGGCACCATCCTCATGGCACGAGAACATTATTTCATAGCCTGCGAATCCCGCGCCGAGCGATTCATGGCCCAGGACATCATGGTCTAAGGACATTATACTAAAATGTCCGAAGATAGCATTCATAGTCCAACGGGAACTTGCATCATGGTTATATTATGCACAATATACGTTTGTTCTATATTTGCAGGTAACTCGGCTGGAACAGCCAATCAGGCAGGAGCAAATCGCTCCAGTTCTCCGATACAACCCCATAAGACCTTCCTACTCTTACCTTACATGCACCTTGCGTCCGTTCTTGTGAAACATCACCGGTATATTTCGTCGATGATTCCGGAACTACATACGGCCTGATTCCTGTAAAACCAGGGATATGTAGGCAACTCAGAAACCAGGGTGCGGCCAAATCCTATCCCACAGTTTCATCTCGGTCAAAATTGGCCATCATATCTTTACCCGACAACTCTTTCATCCTTCCCGGGTAAAGAGGGGAAGCTGTTGATACCCAATTTTTCCTCAAATTATTTTTGAACTTGCATATAATCTCTCAAAATTACTCTTTGCAATAATGAGCATTTTTCCTATTTTTTTTTCATACTTTTATTTAATTTATTTCCCTGTCTATTTAACATTTTATATTTAAAATAATTCATAAATTATGCTCTAAATAATTTAAAAAATACTTCCTAGCTCAGTATATCAGTTGTAATCATTTTTTATTTTTATTAAAATCTAATTATTTCATAAATTAGTCAATCGGGCATTATTTAGCTATAATTACAATGATTTTTGCAATTATAACCCAATTGCATACTTTATGTTATTTTATTTCGATAATTAGTCATTTTTTTATATTTAATATTGTTTAATTCCCTTAATTTCATTTATTTAAACTCAATTTCATTTTTTGTATAATTATTGGCTATTTATTTAATTATTTACCTATTTTTTGGGGTATTTAATATTTAGCCACCTTTTATTTAAAAAACTAGCCTAATTAAATATTCAACCCAAACCCAATTAACCCAGCCCAACCATTTTTGTTTACCCGGCCCAACCCCCAAATCAATATGAGTCGTTGATCAGATTAGATCAACGGCCCAGATTTCTATTTCCTTAATTAATCCCTAACCAAACCCCCCTCCCCGTCGCATTTCGAGACTCCTCACTCTCTCTCTCTCTCTCTCTCTCTTTGTCTCTTCTTCTCCCCCTTCTCTCTAGAACCTTCTGGTTCTTCATCTTCTCCGATGGCTTTCTCCGGCCACTTCCAGTCTCACCTCTTTCGATCACCAGCCGCTTGGAAGCCTTATCTCTCCGATCTCTTCAATCTCTGAGACCTCCATGGGCTCCGATCATGCCGGACAACCACTAGAAGCTCCGCCTAAGGCTGTTTCCGGCCATCTCCGATGGATTTTGACTCAATGGTGCTCTAAACGCCATTGTCCTGAGCTTCACAGCCACGATTTTCCTTACTTCTGTCTAGGTTTCTCACGAAACCCTAATCTTGACCCAAACCTTTAAATCTCTGTATTTTAATGATTTTCAACTCATTCCTTCCTGTTTTGAGTCATTCTCTACTCGATCTTAACAAATATTAAAGTTTAAAACACTTTTGTCCCTTTTTCGAAACTAGGGTTTCTCAACCCCTTTGAAAGCGCTTTATTTTCTGATTTTAGTGCTAATCTTGAGTTCCAGCATATTCTTAGACATTTTTCTGCTTAAATTTCATGTTTATGATGAAACACCAGTTTTAGGGTTTGTATTCGTATTATGTCCGTCATGTTTGCTTGTCTGTGTGTTCCTTTGGATTCTTCTCGGAGTTCTATGCTCCCTGCTTAATTTTGGTGCTAGTGTTTCAATCCCCTATTGTTCTGTGTTCTTTGCTTAGGGTTTTCCCTAATAGTGTTCAAAATGGGCTATATATCGTTTGATAAACTTGACTATACATCTATTGATTGTTTACATGGTGATTTTATACTAACTCTTACGAGTTTTCTTTAAGGTTGTAGTACTTTCCTTAAAGCTGTAATTTCATGTATTTTCCTTATGAATCTTGGCTGAGCCTGAATTGTTTCCTTATTTGTGCAAAACTTTCCTTTGATTTGGTGTTGATTTCCTTGATTTGAATCTCACTCGAGGCTAGCCTCACTACTTTCCCGTGACAGCATCTTTACTGATTTCCCTTTTTATCTCTTGCCTTATTATGTGATTGGCTATGCTGTTAATTGGTTCTTACATTGTTTACTTAATTAGAGTATTATGTATCTAGCCTAATTTGTCTGTTCTATACTTGCTTATTGAATTATTTCCTCAAAGCTATGAATAGTCTCTTTCCTTATTTGTTACTTGGTTATTACCGTTTGAAGCTAACTCCTTTAATTAAGGGAGTACTTGCACTGTTTGTTACACTAATTGATTCCTTCCTTATTAATCATGTACTGATCTTCTTGCCCTCTATATTACTAATTCTTATCGATTGAATAAAACCCCTTGCTAATTGATTTCGAGTTCCTTCAATTACTACTTGACTTGATGTTTACCTTACTCATCACTTGTTTTTCAACTATATATACTCTGCCTTCACTCTTAATAGACACTAACACTGAGATTCATACTGAGGACACTGATACATTACACAACACACAGAGCAATACACACGATTCTCTCTTGTGCTCTTGCTCTCTTTCTTTCTCTGTTCTACTGTTGTTCCCCTGCTCTTGTCTCTTAGTAGCCGGCTGTAAGCCAGGGCTGCTATTGTGCTCATACTTGGCTATTTCATTCTGCTGTGCTCTCTTGTTATTGGTATGTCCTAATTAATTTCAAAGTTCCAAACAAATGTGGTTATTACTACTTCAGTATGTCATGTTCTTAATTGTTCTCTACTTATGCTTCTACTGTTCTACATGCAATTAATGCCATGTATGCCTATTGATACTTGCTAAGCTTATCTCTTTACATGCTTATGATTAAGTCTATACTTGCTTTACCTATTCTTGTATACACCTGCTAGGCCATCTCTTTCCTGTTCAAGTATCAAGTGTCCCTAATTCCCCTGAACCTTTATCTGTTATTACTACTTATGACTTACATGTTTATGGCTATCATTTACTCCTTATATTACCAGTGCTACATGTATTTTTTTAGTTCCTGCTATTATGTCTAAATTCGACCATTTCTTGGTCCCCTGAATCTCTTTTATTTTGTGTACTCATGCTTAGTGAGTTTTCATAAGTCTTTGTATCTCTTGGTGTTATTATGTGATCTATTTTTCCCTTTTTCCCCATTATCCTTGTGTGCAATCCTGTATTGCTGAACTTTTGATTAATGTTTTTGTTTATTTTAAGTTAATCTTTCAAAAAATAACTCTCCAGTTTTGAAAACTCCTTTCTTAAACTATGAACTTTCCTCTCTTCCCTGCACTTCACACTACTCTTAGAAAATTAAATCCTACCCCCTTCGTGTGAGCATTGCCTTGAGTACCCCTGAGTACTCATTGAACTTTGACACACAAGGCTGGTAACTCTACACTGCACTTGTTAAAATCTAGGCAATTTGCTTGGGTGCTGGTATTGGCCAGGGATCCATTGGGCCTCTTGGGAGCTTTGCCGCACCCAGACCATTAGGGCTGTGAAACTCGAAAGGAGTGAGGTTGGGAGATTGGGCCTGGTTGAAGGCTCCCTATAGAATAACTTCTTATTTTTCCTTTCATTAATGTAATTTATTATTATTGGCCTGTAATAATTTGTAAACGAATAATTGGGGCTGGATAGTGAATGTGGAAGGGGTTATGCATGCTTAGCTTAGGTGATGGGTAGAAAACATACCTATAGGACTTTATTTGTGCATTAGATAATTTGTATAGGACATGCATCTCACATAAGTAGAAATCCTGTTTTAGGTCTTTCACTTTCAGCATGTTATCATCCTCATTCCATAATCCTGATCAGTTAATAACAAGCATAATAAACTGTCATAAGGTCATTACTGCATTTCCATCTTAGAAACCATGTGTTAGGAACTTCTATCTGCATTAGATATCCTGTTGTTTAGGATCTTATACTTGTTTGAATTGCAAATCGTTAAAATGCCTAATTAGCATGCTTAATCTAATAAAATGCTGTTAGCCTACTTGAAACATTTTCTGCAAATATATTCTTTAAAATCAGAATCCAAATGTGCATGTTCACTTTTTGAGATAGTTAGGGAATGTATATGATGCCTAGGCAACTTTAGGCCGAATGCGATTAAATTAAACCAATTATGTTTAGGGCTAATCAACCTCTTTAACTTTTTGAACCCTGTTGCTCCCATTCTTATTTTACCTCACTGAGGTTCACTTTGTTTTACTAAAACTATGGCTTTATTTTAAAACAGTCTCAAAATTTTACATTTGCTTCCCTTAGGACTTTTTGAGTTTTGCACTGTTTTGCCTTAAACTACTGGGTTTTCAAATATACTTCACTCCACTCAAAATCGTGCCATTTTGAACCCTTGCTCTGGATATTTAAAGCTACTGTATTTTTGGTACCACTTATTACCCTTTCACTGCAATTATCGTTAACTACCATATATGTTAAGCTACTGTATTTTGGGTCACTTATCACTATTTTTACTTCAAAACCAGGCCTTAATAATTTTCGGCTATGTTTCCTGAAAGCTTTAAATCATTGTACTTCTGAATTTTACCACTCCCCCTAAACAACTGCATTTCTAAAAAATCAACTATTTCTCTGAATTACTCCTTCATTAAGTTTTCCAAATCAGACTCCTCTTGCAACTCACTGTTTTACTCAAAACTCTTTTTGTTAACCCCATCTTTGAGACCTTAAGTGTGCTTGAGACGTGCCAATTACGTGTTTACTTGTGGAGGAATCTGTGAGCCCCGTATCTTCCCTTACGTGTTCCCCATATCTATAGTTCTACTCGTTATGCATGTCGCTTAGAATTTTATCCTTTTTAAACCTAGGGTTTCATCCTAGTCCCTACCTTGTAGGATTAGTAGTCCTAAATACCCTTCAGGACTTATAGAATGGGACGGATAATAGAACGCAATAAGCATTCGTAACCAACACACGCATGTAAATAACCTTTATGGGGTGGGAAGGGTAGAATATGGATATGATGACCGGTGCGCTAATACCACGTGTAGCCGCCTTTTCGAGGTGTGACATACCGGGTATTGCATTGATGTGATCCGTATTACTTTGAACCTAGGACAGTTCTTATCAAATGTTTATTCTAATTCTTTCTCCAAAACTTTTAAAGATTTTCATGCTTGTTTGAAATCCCCTCTTATATGAACCTTACTTGCTATTTGTTCACCGTCCAAATTCACAAAACTTCTTGGATGGGACCCACAGTTGTGGATCTTCAGGGGTGCCTAACACCTTCCCCTTGGGATAATTTCAAGCCCTTACCCAATCTCTGGTAATGCAAACTAGTTCATGAGTTATCAACTCTAGGTGCCCTAACGCACCATAAAAATCGTTAGGTGGCGACTCTTCCTTAAACCATTTCTTTTAAGGAGTTGTCCAAAATGTCATAAACCCGATCTCTCCGTACCTAACCCGTGCGATAGAAAAAGAGGGTGCGACAACTACGTGAGTAGATTTTGTGGTTATGCTTCGATATCTATTGCTTTACTATCCATGCATACCTGTTACTTTCCTTAAATTTTACCTAAATATACTGTTTGGACCCTAGTAAGTGTCAAGTCGACCTCTCGTTACTACTTCTTCGACATTAGACGGGATACTTACTGGGTACATATTATTTATGTACTCATGCTACGTTCTGTACTTAATTGTACAGGTTCTAAGGCAGGTGCATCTGGGTATCAGTCTGGAGCTCGTCCCTGCCTTTTGGCTTGGACTACACAGTGAGTTGCTTCTCTTGGCGACCTTCAGCAGCACTATGGAACCCTTCTTTTGCTATTTCTGTCTTTACTTTACCCAGATAGTAGGGTAGACTTTCCTCTCTTTTGATCTTACTCTACTAGATGCATGTAGACTTGTGACACTAGTTCCTGGCACACATGTTAGTAGACATTATTTTGGGATGTAAATGTTATATTATGACTCTTATGATTATTTTTGCTTAAGATTGCCTAATTTACTAGTCTTCACCTAAAATTTTAAATTTAAGTCAAGTAAATGATGGAAAAATGATTTGGTAAATTTTGATGAAACTCACTAGTAGATTTACGTTGGCTTGCCTGACTACGGTGTTGGGCGTCATCGCGACCTGAGTTAGAACTTGGGTCGTGACAACCTAGATCTGCACAAAAAGTGCAGTGTGTAGTATCAGTACAACCGACCTCATGTATTGAGTAAGTGCCGAGCCTAACCTCGACGTAGTAGTAACGAGGCTACGGCGGGGCATTTATAATATAACCTATGAACAATGTATAATAAAGAAAGAAGGAAATTCTAAACTAGACAAAACAGTAATCTGTAGCAACAAATAAAATAACTCAACCACCGTTTCCAGGTCTCATCTATAACCAATTCTCACATAAATTTCCAAATTTCAAATTTCACTTTAAAATAAAAGTAAGTGCAAAATATGAAAAACAGTAAATTGTGTCTAAAAATCAGTAAAACATAAGTGTCCTCCCTTATTTCTCCTTGATGTGGAGTGCAACTTGCTCCCACTTGTCCACCCTTATTGCTCCTCCCTATATATGTATCACCCTTATTTCTCCTGTTGCGACGTGCAACCCGATCCCACCTATCCACCCTTATCACTCCTTGTTGTGGCGTGCAACCCGCTCCCACCAGACATATCATATCACTTTATTTAAGAAAATTTTCACAATTCAGGTAAAAAACTTTCACAATATTTTTGCCTAAATAATTGTAAACAGAAAGCTGTACAACTCATAAACTTCATCAATTATCATTTCACAATGAAGCCAACCGAAATATATATGTACATATATCGTAACACTGTCATCTAGCTTGATCTTTAAATACCACAATAAAACCAAGGAAATAACCAACACTTCCGAAATACTTGAAACAATACTTAACAACAAGTTGACAAAACCAAGTAGACATAGAGACATTAATGATCATGAAACAATTAAGCCAGGAATCAAACAAATTGAAAACGGAGAAGGGATCATGTTCCACAAATAATTTGGTGGTGCATAGATACTCGTCACCTCACCTATACACCACACACATGCAAATTCACATAGTATTTATGTTGGGGGTTCTTATTCCCTCAAGTCAAGGTTAAACCAAACACTTACCTCGATGTCTCAAGCAAATCACTACTCTAGCACCGCATTTTCTTTAGGATTTTTCTCTAATCCGCTCGAATCTAATCACAATTGGTTCATTATCATCAATTATTGCTTAAAGGAATTAACTTGATTGAAAAACTATGGATTTCCTATGTTTATCAAACTACCAAAAATCGATCCCGGGCCCGCTTGGTCTAAACTCGAGGTTCGGACCAAAACCCGTTTACCCACTTTTGCCGAGCCCGAATATACAGTTGGTTTTGGAATCCGACCTCAATTCGAGGTCTAAATCCCCAAGTTTTGAAATTCCTAAGTTCTACCCAAAAATCCCAATTTTCACCATGAAAACTCTAGATTCTAAGTTGAAATCTTGTAAAAATTGTTAAGGAATGAAAGGAATTAGTTAAAGATCACTTACAAATGATTTGGAGAAGTTTGAGTCTTTGAAAAACCGTCTATGGAGGTCTAGGGTTTGAGATAATTGAAAAAGAGGTGAAAACCCCGTCAAAATTCCAATAAATATGGGACCGGGCATATGCCCGAAAATGAATTATGAGGTCCCTAGCCTTAGAAAATAATTTTTGAAGAAAATTGTTTTGCTTGTTATTTCAAGAATTAAAGAAATGAAATAATACGTGAAATTGATGATATCAGGTCCATATTTTGGTTCCGGAGCCGGAACAAGTTTTTTAAGATATTTAAGTCCTATCTGTGAAATTTGATGAGAATAAGAGTTGATTTGATGTAATTCAGACACCCGGTTGAAAAGTTAGAAAATTTGAGTGTTCTTGAGGAAATCTTGAGTTTTGAGGTTAAATCTGTAGATTTTGATGATATGAGCGAATGAGCAAGTCCGTATGATATTTTTAGACTTGCGTGCATGTATAGTTTGGAGCCCCGAGGGCTCGGGTGAGTTTCAGGTAGGCTACGGAGTGTCTAGACTTAGAAATTTCCCAACAACTGAAGATCTAGTGTTGCAGGCCTCTGATCTCGCATTTGCGAAGTCCTGGGCCAGCCCCCAATCTCTCAAATGCGAGATTTTGGGTTGCAAAAGAGAGATGCCCCTTTTTCGCAAATGCGACATTTTTATCGCATTTGCGACGAATGCCGAAAATTTTAAGGGTTCGCAGTTCGCAAATGCAAGACCCGCAACCTGTTAAATCAGATTTTTGACGGGGTTTTCACTTATTTTTCAATTCTCTCAAACCCTAAACCTCCATAAGCGATTTTCCAAAGACCCAAACTTCTCCATACCATTGGTAAGAGATCTCTAACTAATTCTTTTCAATCATTAACAACTTTTAACAAGATTACAACAAAAATTCTAGAGTTTTCATGGTAAAAATTGGGTTTTTCGGTAGAACTTTGGAATTTTAAAATTTGAGGATTTACCTCGAATTGAGGTCGAATTCCAAAACCAATTGCATATCCAGGCTCGGGGAAGATTGGGTAATCGGGTTTTGGTCCGAACCTCGAGTTTAGACCAAGCGGGTCCGGGGTCGTTTTTTTTGTATTTTGATAAGAAAAAATTGGAAAGCTATAGTTTTTCAATAACGTTGATTCCTTTAGGCTATAATTGATGCATTGAGCCAATTGTGATTAGATTTGAGCGGATTAGAAGCAAATTCTAAAGGAAAGGCAGTGCTAGAGCGGTGATTTGCTTGTGAGATCGAGGTAAATGCTTGGTTTAACCTTGACTTGAGGGAATAGGAATCCCCAACCTGATTGTTATGTGATTGTAACGACCCAACCGGTCGTTTTGCGTATTCAGACCCCGTTCCCCTAAATAAGACTTCCCGTAGCGGCTTATAGTTATTTGTGACTTGCGGGGACGGGTGGTTCGGGATTCGGAAGTGTTTAGAATAATATAGGAACACTTGGTTCCTTAAGGTTGGCTTTTAAGGCTAAGTTTGACTTCGGTCAACATTTTTTATAAATGACCTCGGAATCGAGTTTCAACAATTCCAGTAGCTTCGTATGATGATTTCGGACTTGTGCCTATGTCCGGAATGGGTTTTGGATGATCCGGGAGCATTTCGGCACCAAATAACGAAAATAGAGTTTCCTTAAGTTCATAAGTTAGTTTGGAACGTGTTTTTGTGTTATCGAGATCCGAACGGAATTCCGAGAACAGGAATAGTTCCGTTATGTCATTTATGACTTGCTTGCAAAATTTGGTGTCATTCTGAGTAGTATAGGTCGGTTCGGCGCATTGAAACCGAATTCTAGAACTTTAAGTTCACAGTTTGATTCAATTTGGTTTTGGGGTTGGATTCTTAGTTCCGTTGTTGTTTTAAACGTTCCGTAAATTCGAGCAAGTCCGTATCATGAATACAGACTTGTCAGTGCCTTTGGACGGGGTCCCGAGGGGCTCGGGTGAGTTTCGGACCCCTCTGAGTTAAATCCAAAACACCAGATTTTTCTAGTCTGGTTTCCTTCTCTACGATCGCGGGTGCATAGTTGCGATCGCATAGAAGGAATGGGCAGGGGGTGAGAAATGACGTGTGGGATCGCACAGGACTGTCCGCATTCGCACTGGGTTGGGTTGTGGCCTGGCCCAGCCAATTGCTCTCTGCGTTCGCATACCCCTCCCCGCGATCGCATAGGCCTGTTAGATAGCCTTCCGTGATCGCATATCCCCTGTCCGCGGTCGCGCAGTAGGCCCTCTTGGAGCCCATGCCAGTTACTCTCCACGATCGCAAGCCCATGTCCACGATCGCATAGTGGGATTCAAGGGCCAAGGCTATTTACCCTCCGCGATCGCATTGACCCAGCTACGATCGCACTTAATGGGCAGTTGGGTAGTGTGTTCTTAAGCGGGACTTAGTCCCATTTTAACAATTCTTTCTTCACTTGTGGCGATTTTGGGAGCTTTCAAAGAGGAGGTTGCACCTAACAACTGAGAGGTAAATGATTCCCACTATAAATTAAGTTGAATACTTGAATTTTAGGGTAGATTAACACACTAATTAGTGAAAATTCATGGGTTAGAGTAAAAACCTAGGGTTGATGAATTTTAGAGAGTTTCACCACTTTTCCACCATGAAATCATACAAAATCCATATAATAATGATCCTTAGGCTATGGGTGAGTGTTGTCTTCAAAAATTTCCGAGATCCGAGCATGTGGGCCCGGGGGTGTATTTTGGGATTTCTTCAAGAACGATAAAATAGCTAAATTAGTAAGAGAAATTCATACTTTTGAGTGTATATTAATGTATTTAAATAATATTTGACTAGTTTCGAGTCCTTCGGTGACGAATATGGAGTTCCGGGCGCGTTCTTGACGCAGGAAGTAGGTTCTACGCGAGGTGAGTCTCCTTTCCAACCTTGTAAGAAGAAATTGTCCCCATATGTAATTATAAATGATTGAATTGTCCTTATTTGTTGGGGCTACACACGCACGAAGTGACGAGAGTCCGTGCGTAGCTACTACTATGTTATTGCATACATGATATGCTAAAGACTTCACATTTACTAATCATAAGCATGATGCAAAATCAAGTTCCTCTGACTCAACTTTTCCATAATTATGTCTCTTACCAACCGACTTTCTGGATGTATGTATCGTTTTATTATGAATAAAATAGAATTTAGGAGTTTGAATTCTTACAAGTGAGCTCTACCACATGATCTAGAGTAATAAGAAAGAGTGACAATCCTAATGCCCTGTAGCCTCCTGCTTATATGTGTGGTGCACAACACACCCATAAACAAGACTTTACTAGACACGGCTTGTAGACTCCCTCGAACAGATTTTCTCTGATACCATTTTTATCACGACGTAAACCAATGGGCCGCGACGGGAAACTAGTGCCTTACTCAACCGAGTACCAATGTAACGTATCTTTCGTATCATATTATCATAGGTAAATGTACCAGAAAGGCTGTCATAAGATTACTAGAATAAAGCATAAGGGAATACTCGACATAAAATGACCCAAGATGATATACCAACTTATACATATGACATATGGGCCTATAAGGCCGACATGATCCTTTATAAACTCAAAACATAGGCCAAAAGGTCATACAAGTATCCATATACATGACATCGGTCTACAAGCCTCTAAGAGTAGATAAATATCATAAACTTCGGGACAGGGTCCCGCCATACCAATCAATACATGTCCAAATCATACTGAAAAAATAGGTAACTCCGGAGCAAATGGAGCGCACCAATACCTTCCGCTGAGCTGATAGCCTACTTGGAGAACTCTCGACCTGTCTATCGGGCCCTGCGAGCATGAAACGCAGCGTCCCCAGGCAAAAGGGACGTCAGTACAAATAAAGTACCGAGTATGTAAGGAATGAAAATCGGTAAATAAAAGACATGAGAGAAACATGGAGTAAAAGACACAACATGTAATTCTGAATAACTCTGTGAATCATTTCATATTTATAATGCCATGCATATGTGTATAAAGTTCATACCATGCATAGGTATATGCGTACATAACATCATCAAGCCTCTGAGGGCATCCCATCATATCATCTTGGCCACTGTGGGCAAATCATCACGTATACCAGCTGATTAGGTGGTGGTGCATATATAACGCCATAACCTTTCCTCATATCCCCCCCCCACACACACACATATATATATATATATATAACGCCATCTGCTCATGGGCCAATGTGCATGTATAACTGAATGCAATGCATAAGAAGTGAGTTAATAAGGTTTCTTGGTATGTCATAAGATCATTACGCCTTTGATTAATATCATGAAATAAACTTTATCAACTTACATATTTTATGAGACCCATTAACTGACGATAGAATAATACGACATATGGGGAATTACGAACATAGGAGCCCTTAGGACTTTCAAGAATAGAGTCATTTGTGAAAGTTGCATGATTGCTCGTTTCGTGTGTATCATATGGATCATGCCAAAAGTAAAGAAGGGATACCCTTAACATACCCGGGCCGATTCTCTTGAAAATCCCTCTAACACGCGCCAATCGCGACAAAACACGTAATGGAGATATCGAAGTAGGAAAAAATTCGTATGATATTCTTGAGAAAGATTATACCGGGCTTCCTTAGAACTTTAAGTCACGTTGTACATTGTAGGAGTTCATAAGAATTCTTGTTGAAGCTTCTTCCATTTATTTGTAGAGATATCCATCTCCCTTTAATAAATTAGGAGGTTTCTTATCATTTGTGGGCCCCACTTGATATGGATCAGTTATCCAACATAATCCAAACATGCCACCTAACCACCTAGCCAAAGAGTCACCATTTTTTTTGATCAAGAACTCCATTTTCTGCCACGGTAGGAGGTTCATTAGGCTCATCCATATCCACAAATTTCCTAATTAGCTTGTTAATCTCCCACTAAACCAATAGTTAATCAATTACCCACAAAATTAAGAATTATTTCAAACTACTTAAAATACTACTCACTTTTAACACGTTTAACATATCATACTATCATGGTCATGTGGTACGTTGTATAACAATAATCCATAAATACGGGGTATTATAGTTTGGACCGTATTTTATTCCAAATTGGCAATCTCTATCGAAATTCATTTTTTTCTTTTTTATGTTTACCCTCTAACCACGATACTTACTTATCATCTGTTATAAGTAGCATAAATACTTATCACTTCAAAATAATCTTGTCCTTGAATTGATGTCAACTGCCTTACGACAAATCCAACGTACAATAGTATGGGGTGTAAAATCGACGAAATATTGTGAGGTGTAACAGTAAAGGTCCATTCTCTACGCACTCATGAAACATGGCGGTGTTCATGGATGAAAGGAACACAACCACATGAATCATATATTGTTAAAGGTTGATTGTGTGACTTATGATTGTCTAAGTATACAACAAAGCTTGATGGTTCAAAGATATCAAATCTACCAATTGACCGAGTATATCCCATATAAGTTCGCTAATAAATGTTCAAAGGGAAACCTACTTATCTGGATGCAACAAATTCTTGTATGTAAATCACACACTCGTCTGTGCATTCCTTTGTCTTATAGCCAATCCCCATTCATGTGGGGGTTTATTGAGATTAAAAGAATGGTGAATGAGAATTGGAGGGAAGTGAAGGGAAAGTGAGCTCCCTTTTCCTTTGGTAAGAGCAAGTGTCCCCCATTGGTGGTGGGAAAAAAAGTGAATGTGCTTATATTGAGAAAGCACTTCCGTTGGTATTAAATTGGTTGGAAAGAAAGTAAGCCTCGCGTCGTTGTCGTCGTCCCTCGCTCAGCTCGGCTTTGACTTCGAATTTGGTCAAAGATAGATTGATTGGTTAATCTTTTTGGACAAAATTTCTTTTAATTAATTAAATTAAAATTAATAAAAAGTCAATCCGGAATAACCCAGGACCCGCGACACGACCCTGTCCATTTCTTTCCCGGAACATTTTAAAATATTTTCTCGGAATATTTTAAACGAGAATCATTCCCGCCTGTTCCAACAACCATGGTTGTTTCTGAAAGGTTGCAAACCTTTTGCAGAAACAATGCCAGAAAATGGCTATAAATATGTCATGGTCCCAGAATTTTTCCTTATCTTCTTTTGAACAAAATTTTTCAGTGTGTTTTACAACCTTAAAGTGGTTCGTTGTTTCACCGGCGTTTTTGGTACCGATCCTCTGGTGAGTTAAATCGAGGATAATATTCCAACACTCGAGTGGGTACTTTGGGAAATAATTTTTTTAAGGACATATTGTACATTCAGTGGGCTAGATTTTATTCTGAAATATATTTTTCGATTCTGCTTCTGATTATATACATTTCTACTGTACTACTGTTTTTTCTGTTTCTGTTTTTTTCTTGTTAAAAAAATATTACTGTTTCTTTATATTATAGCATTTCAGTTTGACTAATATCTATTATACACAAAGTTATAAACTGCTAATAAATAAATCTAAATTGCTTAGCTTATTCAAGAAGTTTTTTGTTTCTTTCGTTTATTAAAGGCATATTGTGAACTTCTTTTGAAATTTAAAAGACGTACTTTTAGAAATGACACGTCACTTCTCTTAAACATGACCTTTCACGACATGTTTTGTAGAATACAGAATACTCCACTACACATTTGACACAATTTACAAAACAAATTTACTTAAACCTTGGATCCTTTCCAAGTTATCGGTCTATTATGCTTAGTACAGTCATCTGCCTGCAATTAGTTCTTGAGTTATGTATTATTGTATTATTAAACATTCTTTTACGCTTAAATAATAGCTTCCTTTGTCAAGACAAAATTCTAGCCAATGATGATTGGTGGGGATGAAAATAGTAGCAGCTCATTATATTCAGTAGGAGTATTAGATACAAATAAAGAGTGGAAAGACAGAAAGCGAAATTCAAAGAGTGACGGTCCAAAAAGGCAAAATGAATGGACTGATAACAGATAAGAATGGAGTGTTCTATAAATTAATTCCAGAACTGCAGTAGATGTTGCTAATCTTACTATATTTTACTACCTTCGTTTAAGAAATTTAAGAATAAAAAGGATAACTGCTCAGTGCAGTGGAAAAAGTGATGAACGTGGGAATAAACTTGAAAATCTTGCGTAGAGCTAGATTTAAACGTTGGCACGGTAAGCTTCTTACAGAAAAAAGAGCATTTATGAACCCGGTAGACAACCCCATGAGAGAAAGCCAAATTTTATTTTTCGTTTCAATTTGGACATTATTTTCCAATATTTTTGAAATAAAATGTACATAGTTATAGAATAATGTTGAATTCTCATATCGGTTGTGGGATAGGGATTTGGACTCTTTATAAGGTCCTGACAATTCCAAATTCAGGAACTAGTTTTTGGATTGAGTCAAACACAAAGTCTTTTTTATTTATTATATAATTTTAATAATTAAAATACTTTAACAAATATTAAAAACTGTGACTAAAGAGAAAGTTGTTTGACACTCCAGTTGATAATAAGTTTTGTAAGATGCAACGCAGGAAATAGTAATAATAATAATATTCGATGTGTATAAAATAGAAAACGGTAGGAAGTATGAACAAATTAAGATATATACGCCAGTAAATAGCAGAAAGATGGGTCTCGATTTTCTATTAGAAAAAAAACAAGAAGAGAGAATCGCATGTTCAGAGATGCTAATATAACAGTGTAATGCAGCAGTGTATTTGGAAGTGACACACGTGGTAGTTAGTGGTTAACAGTTAGGCAGTTAGATGATAATCAATTAGTTGACAACTATATTTAATTGTTAGTTAGTTAGTTGTAGATTAGTGAGAATTAGTGGGTTAAGACAATTGTATAAATAAACTCAAAACTAATGGAACACTAGACTTTTTCGTTTCTCAATCTGCGGTCTCCTTCTACTCTCTCACAGAAGCTTTTAGAGTGCTTCAATGGCTGATTCTGTCTTAACTCGCATGGAATTTTAGTATGATATCATAGAAATTTATTCTGGTAACTCACGCATTTTCCGAAACAATTACTCAAGGCGCTTTGTAAATCTCTTTATCTCCAAGCTCGCTTTTCTCGGCTATGGCGGTGGAAAAACTCACCCACACACATCCCTTTTTCATGAATTCTACTGATACTCATGGTCAGTGCTCGTTCCTTTCAAGCTCATCGGATCAGAGAATTATGGCTTGTAGAGTAGATCGATGAGAATTGCTCTCCAAACTAAGATAAAGCTAGGGTTCGTGTTAGGTACTTGTATAAAAGAATTGTTTGATAAGGAGTTGCATGAGCACTAGGAAACATGCAATGCAACAGTCCTCTCGTGGATTATCAACAAAGTTTCTGGTGAAATGACCTCAAGGAGCAATTTGACGATCAATCACGGGAGAATCTTCCAAGTACACCGTCAAATTGTTAATCACTCATAAGGTACAAACTTTGTTTAGTGTATTTTACAAAATTTAAGGACATCTAGGCTGAATATGATGCCATGGTCCCTCCTCCTGGTTGTGATTGTGCAAAGTCTAAGGAGTTAGTTGAGCACTTTCATCAGTAGATGTTATTACAGTTTCTAAGTGGATTAAATGACTCGTATGACCAAGATAGGAGACAGATTTTATTAAAATCAACTTTTCCTACAATTAATCAAGCCTATGATATGATAATTGAAGATGAAAGCCAACACTCAGTTGGTCTAAACGCGGTCACCGCAAACACAAATCCCTTAGCTATGCAATTAACTCGTGGACAACCTTATAAAGGGAAGAGACAATTTTAGCAATGTGATTACTACAATATGAAATGACATAGCAATGAGTATTGTTACAAACTTGTTGGATATCCTCATGATTTTAAGTCTAAAAGGAATACAAAACCTGGTTTGGGAGAATCTGGAAGTCAAGCTAACTATGGTGGTCAATCTGAATATGGTAAGCAAGTTTTCGATGTTGTCAACAATGTGACTAGGAATGTTGATATGCCACCACAACCACAGATGTATTATAGAAACTCAGGTCTAACTGAAGTCAAGACTCAGTATTTTACTGAAGAACAATACAAATCGATTCTCAACTTGCTATGCAAAGATGCTGGAGAAGGTCAAGACAATGAAGGAAACCACATCAATATAGCAAGTAATGCTACCAGTATGATGTCTAAGGTAACAAGTGTTGATGAGCGGATAATGGATTCTGGAGCTACCTATCATGTAGCCTGATCGGCGCCCACCAATACCACTAACGAGTAGCAAGGCAAAGGTCAATGTAGCTTTTACCTGAGCGGGTCGGGATCGATTTCCATAGGGAGCTATGTGTGTGGAAGATGAGTGTCTAAATGATCTAGTGGTGTGTCATTCTTTTAATTACACTTCTCATAAATAAGTTTTGCAATTATGCTATGGGTTTGTCCAAATGAAGCTTTGAACTAGCTAACTAATGTCTTTTTGATGGTTTTCTCAGTTAATAAAGGGACTAGGGTTGTGACTTCCTCATAGGTGAGTGACTAACGGGTCTAAATTTGAGAATGACCTTGTGAAATGTGGGTGAATGACATAACCTCATGCTAATGTGCTTACCCACTACCTCTCGGTAATGTGGGTAACTTTGTCCAATTTGGTCCTCTCAAGCACAATTGAGTGTTTTCATTTAATCACATGAATTGGCTCAAGTCGGGTGTAGCTATCTCAAGCATCCACCCTTTTATCACGGCTATCAATCTCTTGAATTTACCATAATACCTTGTTAGCCTAATTACCTGGACCTGGGTCATCTTTCTCAAGAGTGACCCTAGTCATTGAGGCTTGAAATAGTGTTTGCAACCACTAAATATGAGATTTATGCACAAATTAAGCTAAAAACCAGACACCCATACACAAAATCATCCTAAAATTGAAAACCCATTAATTACCCACACTAGGGTTGGTCACAACCTAGCCTAAGGGTCTAGCTACTCATAATTGAAGAAGAAACACAAGTAGAAGATGAAATTAAGCTCATAAATGTAAAATACAAGATAGAAATTGAAGAACTATTGTTAAAGCTAAGCTAAAATTAATCAAAATAGTCAAAAAGCACTATTCTCGTGTTCCTCTAACAGCTGATAACCTAAAAATGAGAAAATGATCTATTTATACTAGGCTGAAAATACTGGATAAAAATACCCCTATGGAGAATCAGCTCCCAGCGTATTTCTGATCGCCGCGGAGGAATGGCTTCTGCTGCAGCGGAATAATGGCCGCTGCAGCGGTCTTGAACTTTGTAACTCTCTGATTCCTCCAAACCCCGTCCAATGGAATAATAGAACGCTGCAGCGGTGGCTGGAAAGCGGTAGCGGAAAAATACCGCTGACCGCGAAAGCGTGAATCCCCACTGCTACCAACTCTCTGAAGTTTCTCAAACGCATCCAGCAGATAAATGGATGCTGCATCGGTAGGTGAACCGCTACAGTGGGAAAATAGTGCATACAAAGCTTTGCATAGCCTCAAAAACACCTCTCTGAAGTTTGACAAGCGGGGCAGCGGGCAGAAATCTGCTACAACGGAGTGACAAACGCTGCAGCGGAAAAATGAGTGTTGCAGCGTTTCTGCTGGGTTCAGGAATTTGTAAGTTTTTCTCCTTTTGAGATCTTTTTGGATCAATATTTACAAATCAACTCAATTCCTGCAATTCAAACAACTTGCATCAAAATGTGGGATTAATTAAGTCAATTGTTGCCTCAAAGCCTAAGAAAATGGAAGTAAATAGTAGTACAAATCACTAGTTATCAACTCCCCCAAACTTAAGTCTTTGCTTGTCCTCAAGCAAACAAAATAACTCCCACCCCTGCGACAAGAAAAGAGAAAGTATTTCAGCCATTAAGATGTGATTCATCAAGCTTCAATTGGGACTAACAATTATGCTCAACACAAATGAATTATTGACAAAATTATGCAATGATTTTCTATCTCACTAGATCTAACGTGACACCAAAGCTTCAAGAGTTGATTAAGGTCGTCATAGAGCTTCTCTCTTTTACCTCAATCACTGTGGATCTCAGACTCTTCCTCCTCTACTTTCCTAGGCTCACCTCACCATAAAGAATGACTCTCAGAATTGGGTTTATCATGGGGTGCTCTCTTAACTCTCAAAAGAATGCCTCAAGTCCGGCTTTTATGTACCATAAGCTTTCCCCTCGTGTAAATCACCACTAATTTAAGCACACTCAACTTGAGATCTTATAGGGCTTTGTCGGGATGTAATGGAGGCTTCTTGGATCAAATTTGGTCATGATGACTTCTGGTAGAAAATCTTCCCTTAAGCACTCCAATTTTTCACCTTTTTGCACATTTTACTCTTGACTCTTTGAGTCACATATTTTTCCTTGGGGAACTTAGAGAGACTCATAGTCACTCTTTCTTTTACTTTGTGCTCATTTTCCTCCCTTTTCCTTTCTTTTCCATCCTTTCAACCTCTTTTTCAAACTTTTGCTTTTCCTTTCACCCTTTTTCTTTTTCCCTTTTCGATTCATTTTGCTTTTCAACCTTTTCTTTGGCCCATTTTTTATAACCAAGCCTTTCATCACTATGCACTTCCTTGTCTCTCCCCCAAACTTATGATTTTTTCCTATTCTTCATTAGGAGTGCTCAAGGAAAGAATGGATTCCAAGAGAGGGTCTTTAGAAAACGAACGAAGGTTAACAACGTGGTTTTTTGAACAAATCGGCTCAAGCTCAAAAGGGGTTTACTAGGGATCTTGTCAAGGTAGGCTAAAGAGGTATTTAAATTTCAGTAGGGAATCAAGGAAGGCCTATGATCATCTCACAAGTCGAGCTCACTTAAGAATTCCCCTAGAAAAATACTCGGGGCAAGTTCTAGACTTTTAGGCACGGCACTCGGGTTATGTAATTTCAAACCTCACCTCAAAAGCCTTAGGATTGCTAAAGAGTATCGAGTCGAGGGCCCGCAACAATCTTGGTTCAAATTGAAAACTCAAATATGGCCATGAACACCACCTGACGTTTCAGTGAACTCAAGACTCTAAGGGTCACAACTAGAACTAGCCTCATTTGTTATCTGTCTTTAACCATAAGATCAAAGGTAAATCCTTTGGTGCCAAGTGAAGCTAAATTTGAATCACATTTATTCACTACTACTAAAATGAAAGAAAACAAAAACAAAAAGATAAATGAAAAACTGACTCAATCCCTTAAGAAGGTCGTCACACCATCTGTCGTAGGGAAGAGACACCCGGTTCGCACAATTTCCACCCCTGGAAAGAACCGTGGCCTTAAAAAACCAGGAGCTTATTGACAGCGCAAAAGGAAAAGAACAAGTTACAAATTAAAAAGAAGTTACTAAATGAAATCAGAAGTTAGACTACAAATGGAAAAAGCTAAAGAAGTTATAAAGTAGAAAATACGAGAATCAGAAATGAATATTTACAATAGGGGATGAATATATACATATCATAGGGTAGGGAATCTGAATATATACATACCAAAATTAAAAGTACGGGAATGTAAATAAGAAAAAGGAAAAAGAGTATTAACAGTTATTACAACCTGAAATCATCAAATTGTCTGAATTTATCAACTACCAACATTGGCATCAACCACTTTAGCATTGAAGAGGTCCCACCCCTCCCTTTCTAAGAACAGCTTTCTCACATTGGGATGGAGGGGTAGGAGGTCCTTGATGATGAAGGGCCATTCCGGGATGAGAGATCTTTGGGGCCACCATTCTATAAACGCATGGTAGCCGGTTCAGAAACAAACCGGTCCTGCCATGCTAAGGGGTTTCTGCTCCTTTGAATACCAGCAGTCTGTACTTGAGTATCTCCACCCCTTCCATCATCAGGACCCTCATATGAGCTTTCGAGTTTGATGGAAGGAGGGGCAGCTGATTGAGCTACTGACTGGGCTGCTGCACCTGTGCCCTCGAGAGGAGTGGCTGAATAACTAGAGGAATCATCAAAAGACTCCGAGCTAGTGGGCTCATTGATGAGTCTCCTTGGCTTTGATAATGCAACTGCTAGAGCTGCCCCACTCTGTCCCTCCGAAGCTTCCCGGGAGGGCAAGTACTCACTGGACTTCGACTCTTCAGGACTAGTTCTTTTTCTCTTTTGTTTCTTTCCAATTGCTTGTATCGGGCCTAATGGGTTTTGTTGATTTCCTTTGCCTCGACCCTTTGAAGGGTGGTCTCTCCCGGGTTGCTTTTCAGGTCCTCCCCTTGATCTCACCAATCTCTGCAAACATGTCACAAACATTGTTAATACAATGTACATAAGTACCAAATAGAAACTCAGAAGCAGATAATAAAACAGTGCACAGATAACCAAACAGCCAGCGGAAAAGAACCGCTGCAGCGGAACTAGGGGAATTAGACTACCCCTCCTCTGAATCTGTGAAACGCGGACCGCAGAAAACTAGACCACTACAACATTTGGCCACCACTGACGGTGGAATTCTGGCCGCTGCAGCGGAAATTGAAAACTTCTGAGAGTTAACTCTCTAGACTAAAGAAACGCGGACCGCGCATTATTGTCTGCTGCAGCATAACACAGGACCGCTGTCAGCGAATTTTAGACGGCTGCAGCAAAGACCTGGTATTGCCAACAACAAGGTTTTGGACCTCCGCTGTCAGCGGAATTTTGAAACGCTGTAGCGGAGGTCGTCATAACAGTGCACTCAGGGCTAGGGTTTATCAATTTTCGAAAATTTTCACAAACACAACAATATGAAGAAACCTTTACCCACATACGTGCCTAGAAAGCATTACCACACAATTAGAACACACATTGATGATGCAATTCTAGTGATTAGGGTTGCACTAAGTCTAAACAAAAAGAAAACAAAAGAAAAACACCCTAAAATAACCTAAAACTAAGAACAAATACTAAACTAAAAAACAAATCATGAGAACATACCAGTAATTTAATGAAGATGAAGGATGACAAGGATGAAATTGAGGACTTGGATGAATAGTGAAAGAGTAATGAGCAGTAACTTTTGTTGGGTGGTAAGAAAATGAGCGAAAAGGGTAAAAAATGAGGGTCCCTTAGTATATATACTAGAGTGTGGGACCCACGACCGACTTACCTAGCGCAGCCGCAGTTTTTTACCGCTGACCGCGCTTTTGCTCTTTTGGATTTGCTAATTATTAGCCTTTACCACTGCAGCGGACTTCTGCCGCTGTAGCAGAATGCACTCCACGGCCACAAAAATTTGAACGCTACAACGTTATTGAGATTCAGAGAGCATGAATTTGGGATCAAATGGACCGCTGTCAGCGGTCATTTTTCGCTGCAGCGCCTGGTCACTGCGGTCAGCGGATTTTTGACCGCTATAGCGGAATTTTTCCACTTTGCTCATTTCCTAGATTTTTACCCGCACTGCATCCACCAATTCCTACATCAACTTCACAACTGGTTAGGTCACAAAAAATATATCCTACCAAAAAGAAATAAAAAAAGCGCTTGATTTAACGTCGCGGCACGACGCAGGTTACCATGTTCAAAGGAATTTCACCAAAGCCATCACATGACTCTCTTCAAATTTACCCAGATAATGCTTGATCCGGTGCCCATTCACATGAAAAATCTCCCCATTCTTGTTTTTTAGATCAAGAGCACCAAAGGATGTAACCAATACCACTTCAAACGGGCCACACTTGGACTTGAGTTTGCCCGGGAAGAGACGAAGTCTAGAATTGAAAAGAAGCACCAAGTCTCCCACCTTGAACTCCCGGTCTCCGGCATATTTGTCGTGCAAATACTTCATTTTCTCTTTGTACAAAGAAGAACTAGCTTGTGCATGAAATCTAAACTCATCTAGCTCATTGAGGTGGTCAACTCTAAGATTTGCAGTTGTATCCCAATCCAAGTTCAACTTCTTCAATGCCCATAGTGCCTTGTGCTCCAATTCCACCGGAAGATGACAAGCCTTGTCATACACCAACTGGTACGGAGACATACTGATTTGGGGTCTTGAAGGTGGTCCGGTAAGCCCAAAGAGCATCATCAAGCTTTCGGGACCAATCGATCCGATTAGCATTCACTGTCTTGGCCAAAATGTTCTTGATTTCTCGATTAGACACTTCAACTTGGCCACTTGCTTGAGGATGGTACAGATTAGACACTTTATGATTGACTCCATACTTGGATAGCAATGAATCAAAGGCCCTATTTCAAAAATGAGACCCCCCCCCCCCCGTCACTGATGATGGCACGGTGTGTCCCAAATCTTGTGAAAATATTCTTCTTTAGAAACCAACTACACTTCGGTCCTCATTATTGGGTAAAGTCACGACTTCAACCCATTTCGAAACATAGTCCACCGCCACAAGTATGTAGGTGTTTCCACATGAGCTAACAAAGGACCCATAAAATCAATTCCCCAAACATCGAAGATATCCACCTCAAGAATTGTAATGAGAGGCATTTCATCTTTCTTGGATATGCCACCCGTTCTTTGGCATTCATCATACCGCTTGACCAACGCACTAGCATCCCTGTACAAAGTAGGCCAAAAGAAACCACAACTTAATACTTTTGAAGTGGTCCTTGTCCCTCCATGATGACCACCATAAGGTGAGGAGTGGAACGACTCAAGAATTGACCCTTGCTCTTCTTTGGGAACACAACGCCGAATGACACCATCATTGCATATCTTGAACAAATACGGTTCATCCCAATAATAATCCATGTTATCCCGTCTAAGCTTCTTCCTTTGGTTAGAAGAGAGCTCAAACGGGACAACACCGGTGACAATATAGTTGGGGATGTCCGCAAACCATGGCATATCATGCAAAGAAATGGAGAGAAGTTGTTCATCTGAGAAGCTATCATTAATCTCGAGGCCATCACTTGGCCTCCCTTGCTCTTCCAAACAGGAAAGATGGTCGGAAACTTGGTTCTCACTCCCCTTTCTATCAATGATTTCCAAATCATATTCTTGAAGCAATAACACCCACCGCATAAGTCTAGCCTTGGAATCCTTTTTCATCATTAAGTACCGGAGCGCCACATGGTCGGTGTGAACTATCACCTTGGCGCCCATAAGGTAAGGCCAGAATTTCTCCATTGCAAAGACTATAGCCAACAACTCTTTTTCGATGACAGTGTAGTTCATTTGGGCGGAGTTCATGGTCTTGCTTGCATAGTAGATAGGGTGAAAGATTTTGTTCACCCTTTGGCCCAAAACCGCCCCCACTGCCACATCACTAGAACCACACATTAGCTCAAAAGGAGAGCTCTAATCTGGCACGATGATAATTGGCGTAGTAGTTAGCTTTTGCTTCAACAACTCAAATGCTCTCATACAATTTTCATCAAAGTGGAACTTGGAATCCTTTTCCAATAGCTTGCAAAGAGGATTCACCACCTTCGAAAAGTCTTTAATGAAGCACCGGTAGAACCCTGCATGCCCAAGAAAGCTACGGACTCCCTTCACTGAGGTCGGAGGAGGAAATTTGGAAATGACCTCGATCTTGGCCTTATCTACTTCAATTCCATGATTTGATATTTTGTGGCCCAGAACTATCCTCTCTTCAACCATAAAATGACATTTTTCCCAATTGAGCACTAGGTTGGTTTCTTCACAACGGGCAAGGACTTTATCAAGATTTTCAAGCATTCATCAAAGGAGTCCCCAACCACGCTGAAACCATCCATGAATACCTCTAGAAAGTCTTCAACCATATCAGTGAAAATTGTCATCATGCACCGTTGGAATGTAGTGGGTGCATTGCACAATCCAAAAGGCATCCTGGGAAAAGCAAATGTCCCATAGGGACAAGTGAAGGTTGTCTTTTCTTGGTCATCTGGAGCTATCAAGATTTGGTTATAGCTGGAATACCCATCCAAGAAGCAATAGAAAGCTCTCCCCGCAAGTCTGTCAAGCATTTGGTCCAAGAAAGGCAAAGGGAAGTGATCTTTGTGGGTCACTTTGTTCAATTTGCGGTAATCCATGCATACCCGCCAACCAATGACTATCCTTGTTGGAATAAGTTCATTCTTTTCATTTTGTACCACGGTCATGCCACCCTTTTTTGGAACACATTGGACTGGAGAAGTCCAAGCACTATCAGAGATTGGGTAGACGACCCCAACATTGAGCAACTTGATTATCTCTTTCTTGACAACCTCTTGCATTGCCTCATTTAGCCTCCGTTGGTGTTCTACGGAAGGCTTTACTCCATCCTCAAGAATGATCTCGTGCATACAGAATGCGGGGCTTATACCCTGAATATCAGCAAGTGTCCAACCTATGGCCTTCTTCCTCCTCTTTAGCACTTTGAGTGTAGAGTCTACCTGCAACTTGGTTAGGCAAGATGAAAGTATAACAGGTAAAGTACGAGAAAGACCCAGAAATTCATACTTGAGGTGTGGTGGAAGTGGCTTCAACTCCAGGGTAGGTGGCTCTTCAATTGAAGGCTTTGTCGGAGGAGTTTTTCTATTCTCCAAATCCAATGATAACTTTCGAGGACCATATGAATAAGAACCCATGCCTTGTAGAGCATTGGTACTCTCGATCAAGCCATCCACCACAATATCATCATGATTCAATAAAGCTGCTTCCACGGGGTCTTCAACATTTATCATTGAGCTTGTTTCATCAATAATAACCTCGGTGACAAGGTCAATGAAAGAACATACCTCCGTGCTATTGGGTTGCTTCATTGACTTGCAAACGTGGAAAATGACCTTTTCATCGCCCACCCGGAAGGTGAGCTCACCGGCCTTCATGTCAACTAAGGCCTTCCCCGTTGCAAGGAAGGACCTTCACAAGATGATAGGAACTTCATAATCTACCTCACAATCCAAGATAACAAAATCCGCGGGCAAAATGAACTTGTCAACCCGCACCAACACATCATCAATGATTCCTAGAGGTCGCTTCATAGATCGATCCGCCATTTGAAGATGCATGGAAGTAGCCCTAGTTTGACCAATGCCCAAGATTTTGAAGAACGAATATGGCATCAAATTGATGCTAGCTCCGAGGTCGCACAATGCCTTGGCGAAATCCATGATACCAATTGTACAAGGAATGGTGAATGCCCCGGGGTCTTCAGGCTTGGGTGCCATCGAGTGCACTATTGCACTCACTTGGTGAGTCATCTTTATAGTTTTGCACTCCATTTACCTTTTCTTTGTGACCAAGTCCTTCATGAACTTGGCATACCCGGGCATTTGCTCAAGAGATTCAACCTAAGGAACATTGATGGATAAGCTCTTCATCATGTCGATGAATTTCTTAAATTGGTTCTCATTCTTTTGCTTTGCCAACCTTTGAGGATAGGGAGGAGGAGGCCTAGGCAATGGTTCCTTTTCTTTTGACACAACCGGCTCGGGTATGTCAATTACGTGTTCCCTAGACGGGTTCACGTCACTTTGAGCTTCCTCCTCATGATCATGAATATCAATCCTCACTTCACTAGTTTTTGTCTCTTTAACCACATGCTCAACCTCAGTCGTAATCTCATCATTTTGCAAGTCATCATCATCACCAACAACTCTCTTTTACTTTGACGAACTAGCCTCAGCACCTCGTCCACTTCTTGTGGTCACTGCCATGGCGTGACCGGTATTGTTGTTGTTGTTCCTACCCTTGTGGTTCACCACCGTATCACTAGGTAGTGCTTTCTTTGGGCGTGTGTTCAAGGCTTGTGAGATTTGTCCCATTTGAACTTCAAGATTTCAATGGAGGTGTTATGGGAGGCAAGTTGAGCATCCGAATTCGCATTGTGTTCCATCATTTGTTTGAACATTTGCTCGATCCTACCCATGTCATTACTTGAGGAGACTTGGCCTTGTGATTGATAGGGGGTGGATTTTTGGGTTGTTCGTACATCGGGGGCCTTTGAAATCCTGACCCCCGATTACCGTTTCCACCCCAATTATTGTTCCCACTCTAATTGTTGTTGTTGCTCCCCCATTGTTGATTGTTATTCCCCCAATTGCTTGAGTTGTTGTTATTGTTCCAATTACCTTGCCTTTGATTATTCCAACTTTGGTTGTTCCCTTGGTTGTTCCTTTGTCCTTGGAAAAGTTTGGAATACATTACATCCTAATTTTGCTCATCATAGGAATCTTCTTGATTATACCCACTAACTTGTTGGTCGCATTGGTCATTGTTGTTTTGTACTTGATTTTCACGAGGCCTTCGTTTGTTCACCAAAAGATTTACCCCTCCATAGCATGCACTTGCTTAGGCCCTTGTATTTGTTGAAGTTGTGGCTTAGCAAGTTGATTCATGGTGGTGGTAAGCTCGGCAATTGCTTGCCCATGATCTTGAAGTTCTTTGTGGAGGTTAATAACACTTGGATCACCTTGAGGCACATTTTCTCTAGTTTGCCATCCTGACGATGTGTCAGTCATTTCATCTAAGATGTCACATGCCTCAGTGTAAGTAAGCTTCATAAAGTTGCCTCCAGCGAGTTGGTTGACCACACACTGATTGGTGGTATTGATGCCTCGGTAGAAAGTCTATTGTATCATGGGCTCCGTCATGTCATTATTTGGGCACTCTTTGACCATAGTTCTGTAGCACTCCCAAATCTCATGAAGAGGCTAATTTTGCTCTTGCTTGAATGCCAATATCTCATCTCTTAATGTCGCCATGTGCCCGGGGGAGAAAAACTTGGCAATGGACTTATCCGCCAATTCATCCCATGTAGAGATAGAATGATTGGGGAGTCGCTCAAGCCAATCCAGGGCCTTCCCTCAAAGAGCGAAAGGGAATAATCTGAGCCTCAAGGCATCCTCCGATACATTGGTTTGCTTGCTCCCCTAACATGTGTCCACAAAGCCTTTTAAGTGCTTGTAGGCATTTTGATGGGGAGCTCCTATGAAATTTCCACGTTGCTCCAAGAGTGTCAACATCACATTCGTGATTTGGAAGTTGCCCGCCCGGATTCTAGAAGGGACAATAACACTTGCATACCCCTCGTTTGGAAGCACCCGAGGAGCAACTCTGGGAGGCGGAGGCGGGGGAGGGTCTGGAATATCATCATTAAGATTGGCATGTCGGCCCCGTCTTTGAGGTGGTACTTGATTTAATTCATCCTCTTCATTGTCAAATACCTCCTCCCCTAGAATAATATTGCCTAAAGGATCAGCCATAAGTACCTGATTGATTCAAACACACAAGTTAACAAAAAGAAGCAAAGAAAAACGATCTACACCACTACTCAAATAGATAGTCAACACCGTTATAACTCCCCAGCAACGATGCCAAAAAGTGATCGGCGCCCACCTATACCACTAACGAGTAGCAAGGGAGGGGTTAATGCAGCTTTTACCCGAGCGGGTCGGGATCGAATGCCACAAGGAGCTATGTGTGTGGAAGTTGAGTGCCTAAATGATCTAGTGGTGTGTCATGCTTTTAATTACACTTCTCATAAATAGATTTTGCAATTATACTATGGGTTAGTCTAAATGAAGCTTTGAACTAGCTAACTAATGTCTTTTTGATGGTTTTCTCAGTTAATAAAGGGACTAGGGTTGTGACTTCCTCCTAGGTGAGTGACTAACATGCCTAAAATTTAGAATGACCTTGTGAAATGTGGGTGAATGGCATAACCCCATGCTAAGGTGCTTACCCACTACCTCTCGATAATATGGGTAACTCTGTCCAATTTGGCCTTCTCAAGCACAATTGGGTGTTTTCATTTAATCACATGAATTGACTCAAGTCGGGTGTAGCTATCTCTAGCATCCACCACTTTATCAGGACTATCAATCTCTTGAATTTACCCTAATACCTTGTTAGCCTAATTACCTAGACTTGGATCATCTTTCTCAAGAGTGACCCTAGTCATTGAGGCTTGAAATAGTGAACCACTAAATCTGGTATTTATGCACAAATTAAGCTAAAAACGAGACACCCATACACAAAATCATCCTAAAATTGAAAACCCATTAATTACTCACACTAGGGTTGGGTCACAACCCTAGCTTAAGGGTCTAGCTACTTATAATTGAAGAAGAAACACAAGTAGAAGATGAAATTAAGCTCATAAATGTAAAATACAAGATAGAAATTGAAGAACTATTGTTAAAGCTAAGCTAAAATTTCTCAAAGTAGTCAAAAAGCACTATTCACGTGTTCCTCTAACAGCTGATAACCAAAAACTAAGAAAAATATACTGGACCAAATTGCCCCTACGGAGAATCCGCTCCCAGCATATTTCTGAGCGCCGCGGCAGAATGGCTTTCGTTGCAGCAGAATAATGGCCGTTACAGCGGTCTTGAACTTTGTAACTCTCTGATTCCTCCAAACCGCATCCAGTGGAATAATAGAACGTTGCAGTGGTGGCTGGAACGCGAAAGCGGAAAAATACTGTTGACCATAGAAGCGTGAATCCTTACTGCTGCCGTTTCTCAAATGCGTCCAGCAGATAAATGGATGCTGCAGCGGTAGGTGAACCGCTACAGCGGAAAAATAGTGCGGACATTGCTTGCATAGCCTAAAAAACACATCTCTGAAGTTTGGCAAGCAGGGCAGCGGACAGAAATCCGCTACAGCGGAGTGACAAATGCTGCAACGGAAAAGTGAGTGTTGCAGTGTTTCTACTGGTTCAGGGACTTTTCAAGTTTTGCTCCTTTTGAGATCGTTTTGGATCAATATTTACAAATCAACTGAAATTCCTGTAATTCAAACAACTTGCATCAAAATGTGGGATTAATTAAGTTAATTGTTGCCTCAAAAACCTAAGAAAATGGAAGTAAATTGTAGTACAAATAACTAGTTATCATAGCCTCCAAGAAAAGTATAATAAATTGTGATCATAGTCAACAAACATTTGGTAATAGTAAAGTACATTTACCCACAAGGGATAGGGCACATATTACTCATACTGGCTATGCATCCTTGTTTGTAAACATAATTGTGAGCAATGTGTTGGTCGTTCCTGATTTCAAGTTTAACTTGTTATCAATGTTCAAACTGACTAAAGAATTATCATGCTCAGCCAATTTTTTCTCTAACTTCTATGTCTTTTACGAGCTTTAGATTGGAAGGGTGAAGGGTATTGGTAGGCAAAGAGGAGACTTGTACTTATACAAGGATGCAGACATTGGTAAGCAGCGCACATAACATCAGCAATTCACAGATAGGACAATAACTTATGGCACAATAGACTTGGACACCCTCCTGCACCAGTAATGATGTCCATGAAGTTGTTACATAATCATGTAAAAAGTTCACAATTGAATAAGTGCACAATTTATCATTTGGCAGATCAAACTAGATTGATATTTCCTAGTAGTGATTTTAGAGTTGATGCACCATTTCACATTGTACATATGGATCTTTGGGGCCCCTATAAAATTGCTACTTTTGACGATTAACATTATTTTTTGACTGTTGTGGATGATCACAGTAGGTATACATGGATCTATTTGCTGCAACTTAAGTCTGAAGCTATTATGGATATTAAGTCTTTTTTGTCCATGGCGCAGGCACATTTTAGTGTCATGGTTAAGATTCTTTGGACAGACAATGACACTGAATTCGTGAACTCACAGTGCAGTACTTTACTTCAAGATTTAGACATACTTCATCAGATCAGTTGTGTTCATACCCCTCAGCAGAATGGGGTGGTTGAAAGAACATATGGACATATATTAAATATAGCTAGGGAACTTATGTTCCAAGCCAAGGTGCCTATTAGATACTAGGGTATGTGTATCGAGACTGTAGTCTACCTCTTAAATAGACTACATTCTACTGTGACTGGTTACAAAAGTCCCTATTAGATACCATTCAAGAAGGAGGCAACATTTTATCACCTAAGGTTATTTGGGTGTTTGTGTTTTGCAACTACAGTTCCTAGAGGTGACAAGTTTGCAGAAAGAGCAAGGCCATCTACTCTTATGGGCTACTCAGAGTTGCAAAAGGGATACATCCTCCCAGACCTTAAAACACACAAATTGTTAGTAAGCAGAGATGTCATTTTCAGGTAAAATGAATTTTGTTTTGCCGTCGCATACTCAAAGAAACAACCTGCACCTAGAACTACCAACATAGACCAAACCTTATCTTGTGACATATCACAGATCGTACCACATACACCCGATGATATGCCACCAAATTCACCACAAAACGCAGCAGATACATCTCATGATATGCTACCGAATTCACCTGATATTTCCAATATCAATGACAATTCAACATCATTTACTTGGCCTTATGATAACCCTGTTGCTTCCCTTGACACTATTGCCCAGGATTCTGATTCATTTGATCTGGAATTAAGTCATTCCCTTGTTCTAGAGCATGAGGGGGGAGGTGACTCCAATGAGAAATCAACTTCCTTTGATACTGGCCACATTCCATCAGATGGAATCGGAAATCTTCAAGAGATACCAAACTGCCTGTTTGGATGAAGGATTACATAACCTCCAAATAAGCACTAGCAAACACCTCATCTCCAATCACTTATCCTATGACAGCATCAAGCCAATATATCAAGCCTATCTTGCCAAATCTCTACATTGGTGGAGTCTAAGTGTTTCAGAGATGCAGCAAAAGATTCCAGGTGGATAGAAGCAATGAAGCAATAGATCAAGGCATTAGAAGAAAATGGTACATGGGAAGTGGTAGACCTTCCAAAAGGGGAAAATGCAGTAGGCTAAAAATGGGTGTACAAGATCAAATACCAAGCTAATGGAGAAGTTGAGAGGCTCAAGGCCAGACTTGTAAGGCTACAGTGAAAAGGAAGGCCTTGATTATCATGATACCTTCTAACGTGTTGATAAGATGGTGACTGTACATCCTCCCAGACCTTAAAACACACAAATTGTTAGTAAGCAGAGATGTCATTTTCAGGTAAAATGAATTTTGTTTTGCCGTCGCATACTCAAAGAAACAACCTGCACCTAGAACTACCAACATAGACCAAACCTTATCTTGTGACATATCACAGATCGTACCACATACACCCGATGATATGCCACCAAATTCACCACAAAACGCAGCAGATACATCTCATGATATGCTACCGAATTCACCTGATATTTCCAATATCAATGACAATTCAACATCATTTACTTGGCCTTATGATAACCCTGTTGCTTCCCTTGACACTATTGCCCAGGATTCTGATTCATTTGATCTGGAATTAAGTCATTCCCTTGTTCTAGAGCATGAGGGGGGAGGTGACTCCAATGAGAAATCAACTTCCTTTGATACTGGCCACATTCCATCAGATGGAATCGGAAATCTTCAAGAGATACCAAACTGCCTGTTTGGATGAAGGATTACATAACCTCCAACTAAGCACTAGCAAACACCTCATCTCCAATCACTTATCCTATGACAACATCAAGCCAATATATCAAGCATATCTTGCCAAATCTCTACATTGGTGGAGTCTAAGTGTTTCAGAGATGCAGCAAAAGATTCCAGGTGGATAGAAGCAATGAAGCAATAGATCAAGGCATTAGAAGAAAATGGTACATGGGAAGTGGTAGACCTTCCAAAAGGGGAAAATGCAGTAGGCTAAAAATGGGTGTGCAAGATCAAATACCAAGCTAATGGAGAAGTTGAGAGGCTCAAGGCCAGACTTGTAAGGCTACAGTGAAAAGGAAGGCCTTGATTATCATGATACCTTCTAACGTGTTGATAAGATGGTGACTGTAAGATCAGTCATAACACTTGTTGCACCTAAAGGTTGGACTCTATGGCACATAGATGTATACAATGCATTATTTCAAGGAGATCTATGTGAGGAAGTTTATATGTACAGGCTTGAAGGGTTCAGAAGACAGGGGGAGTCAAGGTTGTGCAAGTTTCTTAAGTCCTTGTATGGATTAAAGCCAAGCATCTAGGCAGTGGAACATAAAGTTTACCGATGCATTGGTTGGTGCAGGATTCATCCAAAGCATCCATGATAATTCATTGTTCACACTAAACAAATCTGATGACATAGTAATTGTCTTGGTATATGTTGATGATCTACTCATCACAGGGAGTAGCATTGAGCTGATTAGTGAGGCAAATAGAGTGTTAAATTAGAAATTCAACATGAAAGATCTTGGTGAGCTAAGTTACTTCCTTGGCATAGAAGTGTTGAGGTCAATTTTAGGGGTGATTCTCAATCAAAGAAAGTATGTGCTAGGTTTGATCTCTGATGTGGGATTAACTGCAACAAGACCAGCCAAGACACCTTTGGAGTCCAATTTGAATCTAACAACCGTGGAGTATGTAAAAATGACTGGAGTTACAGGAGACGAAATCTTGCATGACATTAATTCATATCAGAGGCTGATCGGAAGGTTGATATATATGACTGTCGCAAGGTCTGACATTAACTATGCAGTTCAAACCTAGAGTTTGTTCATGCAAATGCCCAAGAAATCTCACTGGGAAGTTGCAACAAGGTTGGTAAGATACTTGAAGAGTTCACCAGGACAAGACATTTGGCTGAGGGCAGGAGTCACACGAGATTTGACATGCTGGTATGATGTTGACTGGGTAGCATGCCCAAATATTAGGAAGTCAGTGAGAGGATATATAGTCAAGTTTAGGGAGTCTTTGATCTCATGGAAATCAAAACATAGAAAACAATCTCTAGAAGCTCAACATAGGCAGAGTATAGAAGCATGTTTTCAGCTGTAGCAGAGTTAACTTGGTTGCATGGATTGTTTAAAGAGTTGGGAGTTAGCATACATAGTCCAATGACTGTGTTTAGTGATAGTAAGATTGCTATGAAAATTGTAGCTAATCCCATCTTTCACGAGAGAACGAAACATAAATAGAATGTCACTTCATTAAACACAAAATCAAGGCAAGAGTGGTGAAGACTTCATATGTACATACTAAGGAACAACTTGCAGATCTTCTGACAAAATGCTTAGAGCAGGTTTAGCATGCTCATTTACTGAGCAAGTTGGTGGGTCTTAACATTATGCACCCCTACATCAAGGTGGAGTGTTGAGAGATGCTAATGTAATAATGTAATGCAGCAGTGTATTTGGAAGTGACACACGTGGTAGTTAGTGGTTAGCATTTAGGCGATTAGATGATAGTCAGTTATTTGTAGCTGTATTTAATTATTAGTTAGTTAGTTGTAGATTAGTGAGAATTAGTGGTCTGAGTCAATTGTATAAATACATTAAAAACTAATTGAACAGTAGACAGTTTTCATTTCTCAATCTGCAATCTCTTCTTCTCTCTCACAGAAGCTTCTAGAGTGCTTCAATATGGCTGATTCCGACTAAGCTTACACGACATTTTATCATTGCATAAAAATAGGAGGGTCATTCTTGTCATGATTAGTAATATATTCCAGTGTTTGTCTGTCAAAATTCCATCTCCTACACAACAGGTACAAACAGTGTAATAATGAAAATCTTTTCTTTTTCTTTTTTCTCTTTTCTAATAGATTTTTTGAATGAAGTTCTTATAAACATCAAATTCAATAAGATATATATATATATATATATATATATATCAGAAACATAGTCTAATAAAACACTTCACAGTATTTTATAAAAGATTATAAAATCGTGGTGTAAACGTGTGAGAATTAAATGGATAGACAGTGCATAGCTTCACATGACTGTATGAGATCAGATGGAAGATTTTCTAGTGACATGTGTTCTGTATTCAATGTTTTGAGAATTGAGTAGTGTTTAATGTTTGTTAGAAATCAATTGATGAAAGGAACTAATAATTAAAATCACTTTTCTAGTCATGTACTATATGCCAATTATTATTTCTAAAAAAAGAGACTGTATCATAAGCTCATCGTTTCCTTTTGTTGCTCTTCTGGTACTATAGTAAGGGTCGATGAGCTAAAGTTTGTGTTCTTATTCTAAATAATTTGCATGCGAATGCCAAGTGAGAACAACAAAGTATGATCAGCTTTATGTAGTTTTAGTATTCTGAAATCATAATGGCTAGCTCCCTTTTTATAAGAATCATTGGATAAGATAAAGAGCCAACACATTAATGGTTAAACTGTACGTATTGATACTCTTCTCAACAACTACTTTTAATTATCTATCGAAATTATTGGGATATGCTTTTCAATAAATATGAGATACAGTTTTACATCTAGATGTATTTTTTTTTAAGGAACTCACGATAATCTAAACAGATTAGATAGTGTGTAAATCATAAAATGGGAACTTACTTGTTCTTCGTGAAGCGGAAGCGAAAACAATTGAACCGCGACTGGAATTACTAGTCGGCGGTGGTTGTCACGGTATATTGGAGCATCCCACAATTCCACTGTCTAAACCCTAGTTTGATTTTGGGAGAAGACTAAGCGTAGGAAACATATTGCTTTTCTGTATTTTTAATGTACACACTAAGTGTACTTATTTAAGGAATATTTAAGGTTAACTAATAACCCTATTGGGACTTATGGGTGAACCCAATATTTCCTACATCTCCCACTCACACATAATGGGAGTGCTCGTCTAGCCTGAGAAACATATTCTCATCTCATCTCCTCAATCATTCATACAAAGAAGTAGACCGTGCGACCAGCATACTGTGCGAGCTAAGTGCTATACATTTGTTAGGAGTATATAGCTCTCGTCGAGCACAAACCTACAAGTAGATCATAAAGTATGCAGTACCCTAGATCATATAAATCACATTTGATATAGTCTCAAAATCTCATATATCATTATTTATTGTATTCACAATCATAACTCATAAGTTATAATTGGTGCACCAATGAATACAAATAAATGAGATTCCATCAATGATTTTCCTCTTCTCACAATTTCCTTAACATTAGTATGACTGTTTTTTTAGTTATGCTCCGCTAGATCGAATCTGTGTTCATGGTCTTTTGGAAACACACGAAGATAGATAACATCACACTAAGTCTCAAGTATCTGATCAGAGTCTCTAAGGGTACAAAATCTTGAGCTATCATAAAGCTCTGGGTCTCACACAACAATAAGTTGAGAATGGACTTATGTTAACCCAATTAGTCGACATTAGCACACATGGTATGAAATATGTGCTACGACATTTTCTCCCTTTCCCAAGGAGCGTATGTCTTTATCTCATAAAGAATGATGTACAAATGATATTTAGACACCATAAGTATCTAAATTTGAGTTCTTTGATCTACAATATCATTTTTAACTCACATCTGGCTCACAAAGTAGACTAGGTGAACATTTTTCACCCTAATGACCTTATGTCGTTGTTTAAGCGACATTCTAATTTTAAGCGAATAGCTCTCAAATGACCCTTATGATAATTTTGCTTAAAACCATGTCTTATCTCCTCATATCACTAAGATAAGGAGGCGGTTGCCAATGTGAGAAGGCCAACCTCTTTTTTGCCTGACATACTTATCAAAAAAATAAAAGAATGCACATAACATTCAACGATAAAAATATGTATGTATGTAAATCAACTTTATTGATAATCAAAGAACACCAGTTTTGTGAACAAGAGAAAACAAATAACAACATAAAGTATCTTAGAGTCTACGCAAACCTTGAGACCTAGTCTGTCTCACTAATGCATCTCTAGACAAAGGCTTGGTCAATGGATCTGCTACCATATCTTTTGTAGACACATACATCACATTCACTACCTTGCGTCTAACTATGTCTCTCGCATAGTTATACTTGATATCTATATGTTTGGTTTTACAATGAAACTTTTGGTCCTTGGTGGAGGATATTGCAGCCTCACTGTTACAGTAGACTAATACTGGTTCAATATTTTCAGTGATATCCAACAAGTGATCCAAGAAATGTTTCAACCAAACAGCTTCTTGTAATGCTGATGCGAGAGCACGTATTAGGCTTCCATCGTAGATAGTGATACACATGATTGTTTCTTACTACTCCATGATATGGTGCCATCATAGAGTAAGAAAACATATCCTGAGGTAGACTTTCTCCCGTCTATATCTCCTCCATGATCAGCAGCACTGTATCCAACTAATTGCATATCCTTGTCGCCTTGATAACAAAGGGCATAATCAGTCGTTCCCTTCCGATATCTCATGATCCTCGTTACTGCTTGCCAATGTGCTAAACCTGGTTCGTTTTGATATCTACTTACCAAGCCAACTGCTTGATAGATATCAGGTCAAGTGCACACCATAACATAAATTAGACTTCCGACTGCGCTCCTATAAGGAACTCAGCTCATTCTTTTTGTCTCTTCAGGAGTCTTAGGACACATCTGACTTCCCAAGGCATGTCCTTTACTGATAGGAGTTTCAACAGGGCTACTATTTTGCATATTAAATCGTTCAAGAACTTTTATAATGTAATTCTTTTGCGAGAGATACAATAGTTTCTTTGGACGTTCTCTTGAAATCTTAACTCCAAGAATATATGCAGCTTCACCCATATATTTCATCTCAAATTGAGATGATAACCATGACTTTATCTCGGTTATAAACTCCTTATCATTTCCAGCTATAAGTATGTCATCTACATACAATGTCAAAATCACAAGATTGTTTCTGGATCTCTTGGTATAAACACAATGGTCTTCATCCATCATGGTAAAACCATTGGATACAAGAACATTCTGAAAGCGTATATACCACTGCCTTGAAGATTGTTTGAGGCCATAAATAGACTGCAAAAGTCTACAAACCTTTTATTCGTGGCCCTTTTCAATGAAAAACTCAGGTTGTTCCATATAGATTTTGTAAAGACCCGTAAAATCCTTAACTAAAGACCCTACGGACTTAGAGGGAAATTCTGTGAAGGGGTGCAGATCTGCGGTCCACTATGTGGTCGCATATCAGGTAAGCACTGCATAATGGACGCATAGTTGGACAGTTTGCTGTCCATTGTGAGGTCGTGCGGCCCAAAATGCGATCGCATTTTGGGTATGTGGACCGCATAGTTGCTGCATACCTGGGCAATTTACTTTTCTTTTTTTGCCTAGTTAAGGCTAGTTATGCGGCATATTTGCGGACCGCATAACCAAAATGCGATCGTATTTTGGACCACAAAACTGCATCAGGGCACCCATTTTCTAATTTTTAAAACCCGACCCCAGGCCAATATAACACCTATCCCCCATCATTTTTAGCCATTTTTCTGATACATTAGAGTGAGTTAAGGAAGAGTTCTATGGAGAAGGTTCCCCCTTCATCAAATTAATCTTCAATCACCACTCAAGTCTTGGGATTAATCAGCTAGAGTACCAATTCTTGTACTCTAAGACGTAAATTTCTAACCTTAATTCCCAGATTTTAGCTAAAATGGGCCATGGATAGGATAGTTCGTGGGAATGGGGATAGAGACCTTGCATGCTTGTATAATCCTAATCTTATAAGGGAAATGGGTTAGAGTAATCTTTCACTCAAAGGGTTCATGCAACCTTAAGGAACCCATAGTGTTCGATATAATTCTCAAAAGATCTAGGGCCACGATCATTATTCCTAATTTTTTGTTTCAATTGTGCTACATTGTGGATTAGATTGAAGGTGCTAGAGGGTCGGGAAATTGTGGTAGAAATTAAGGAAAACCCAATTGAGGTATGTATGGCTAACTTTATCTTCATAGAATAAACCCGTTGGTGCTCAAATAAATGGTATGAATTCCCTTGTTTGATTCTATGAAGAGTAAATGGGTTATATGTGTTAAGTTGAGAAACTTTTGCTTCCATGTTGTTCTAAGTTACTACCATGTCACTATGCTATTTGAAAGTATGCATTGTGATCATCACGCTCTTTCTTTTACTATGTGTACGACTCCTCATATGTGATGGTTTTAGTTGATATGAAAGATGAGTACATGATATGGTTGAAGAGAGGAATGTAACTTAAAGGGTTAAATATGCCCAAGCGCCAAGAACTGTAAAATAAATGATGAGAAGAGATGTGAACTAAAAGATTAAAATGATATGGTTATGTCCTAGAGTGAGATGGCTTAGCTGATCGGGCCGAGATCGGACTCCATGATGTACACATGGTGGTAATCGCATCGAAATACGATATTGATAATGTCTCATTGTTTCAAGTGAGATGGCTTAGCTGGTCGGGCAGAGACCGACTCCATATGATAACGATACGGTGGTAATTATGAAAGTATGATATTGATAATGTCTCATTGTTTCAAGTGATATGGCTTAGCCGGTCTTGCAGAGACCGGACTCCGTGTGACAATGACACAGTGGTAATTATGAAACTATGATGCTGTGATGTCTCACTTATGATGGCTTAGCCGGTCGGCCAGAGACCGTACTCTGTGTGATAACGACATGATGGTATATTAAAATAACGGCACTTGTCTTTAAAGGATTAAAAACCAAAAGATGGAAAAATGGGATAAGAAAACATGGTGACTCTTATTTGTGCTTTCCTCTATTTCTGTGAATTGTTATATGAAGTCTCTAATTGTATTATTACATGTTTGATGTTTATTCTTTCTAGAGTAGAGTTTGTTCATACATACTAGTACTATTCAATGGTATTAACGTCCCTCTTGTCGGGGGCGCTACATCTTCTTATGGATGTAGGTGGCTCTGTAGCTAGTAGCGCTGATCGGTTGTAGTGGTTCCCTCTCCTCCTCCTTACAGTAGTTCTGGTGAGCCCCATTTCCTCTTGGGGCCGTGTGTAAATATATGTTGCTCTCTTTTGTGTGTGTTGTTCTATTTCGAGGTATAGCCGGGTCCTTGTCGCCGGCAGAACTATGTTTATCTTCTTTACTTTAAAGGCTCCGTAGACACTCATGTGGGTCGTGTATGTTTTGGGTAGTTGTTGGGTTAACTCGTAACTGTGATGCCATCTCTAATATATTGTAATTAGTATGTATGTTTTGGGAGACCTAAATGCTGGTATCGGTATATAAGAAAGAATGGGTTAATATCATGAATGTACGATTTTGATTCATTTCCTGCTAACTTAGTAAACGGTGTTATGCTATATATCTGGGGGCGCAAGTGAGGCGGGTAGGAAAGGCAAACCAGGCTTACTTGACTGGGTTCACTCAGTTGAGCGTCGGACGCGTCTCCCAGGATTGGGGCGTGACAAATTTCTTCATCTAGTTCTCCATTGAGAAAGGCAATCGTTACATCAATCTGATGTAATTCAAGATCCACGTTTGCAACAATAGCTAGAACCAGGCGAGTTGAGGTAAATCGTACAGCATGCGAGAAAGTCTCTTCGTAGTCTATTCCTTTCTGTTGTGTATACCCTTTCGCCACCAGTCGAGCCTTATATCTCTCAACTGTGCCATCAGCCTCGAGCTTAATTTTGAGAACCCATTTTCTCCCAATCGTTTTGCTTCCTTCAGGGAGGTCAACTAGTTCCCAAACTTTGTTGACTCTCATAGACTCCAATTCATCTTCCATTGCTTTTGTCCATTTATCCTTAGAAGGGCATGAGAGAGCCTCTTTTACATTTATAGGCTCGTTTTCTTCTTGTAGGAGCATCATAAATAGTTCGCCGCTTTCAATATCAAATCGTCGCGGGGGGGGGGGGGGGGGCTTCTTTTAATACAAACTACTTTTTT